>VDFB02145241.1:0-12199 GCA_007258455.2 Sequoia sempervirens
AAAGATTGAGGCAGCTTTTCCATTTCCTAGTTTCCACCACTGAGGCCATCCCAAATAACATAGTGTCATCCACAAATTGTTCAATGGTAGTAGGTTCAAGGGTGGTGGCCAGCTTGACACCCTTGATGGAGCCCTCCAACAACATACGAGCAATATTTTTGCTCAGGGCATTAGCCACCATTATAAATAAATATGGGGAGAGGGGGTCCCCCTGATGAATACCCCTCCCAACCACAAAGTACTCATGAGGCACTACATTGACTAGAATAGAATACCGAACCATGGTAACACATTCGAAAATGATGTTGATCACTTTCTGATTAAAACCGTGCCTATTAAGGACTTTGGGAAGGAAGTCCCACATGACTTTATTATAAGCTTTAGAGCCATACTATCATTGTTGCACCTATCCATAGAATGTAAGATTTCATGAGTGGATATAGCCGCATCCAAGATATGTCGACCAGGAATGAAGCCTTTTTTACTTGGGCTTATCATTTTATCCAAGAGTGGTTTTAAGTGGATCACTAGGATTTTGGAAAAGATCTTATAAATAGTGTTACAAAGGTTGATGGGCCAGAAATCCACCATGGTCTAAGGTTCATCAATTTTAGGCACAAGGGCAATGAAGGTATGGTTTAGCTATTTGAGCAATTTCCCAGAGTTGAAAAAATTTTTAGCCGCCAGAGTAAGGTCCTCACGCACAATGTCCTAAAAGATTTGAAATAAGGCCAGGGGGTAACCATCAGGTCTAGGGGCTTTTAAAGCACCCATACTAAACACAGTAGACCTAACCTCCTTTGGAGCAACAACCCTCAAAATAGAATCATTGTCCTCACTTGATATGGAATTTGGAAGGGGTTCCAACAGTAGAGCATCCAATTCCAAGATGGGAGCCTCAGAAGGAGTAGAGAAATCCCTATTGAAGTGGCCATAAACCAATAGCCCAATCTGAAAAGGAGTGGACACCACATCCCCTGCCTCATTTTTCAACTTTTTTATTTGATTTCTTTTCTTTTTTATTTGATTTGTTTTCCTATGTTTGAGGATTGAAACATGAAAGAAAGTAGTATTTCGGTCCCCCTCGGTCAGCCATTGAATTCTGGATTTCTACTTCCAAAATATTTCTTCTTTCTTCAAGATTTTCTCCCATTCTAAATGCTCAGCCCTCTCTTATCGAAAAGTCAGAATATAGATATCTCCTTCCTCCATCCTCTTTTGTAACTCACAGAGCTTGTTAGACACAACATTTTTTTATGGAACACATCCCAAAAACCCGCTTGTTCTATCCTTTAACCATATTTTTGATGTGTTTGAGCCTATGAAAGATCCTGAACATAGGGGAACCATGCACAAGGATGTTCCGCCAAGTAGCAATCTTATTCTTGAAGTAAGGATGGGAGTTCCACATAATCTCAAAATGAAAGGGAAAAGGACCGACAACAAAGTGTTCATTTAGGGTTAGCAACAGAGGATTGTGGTCAGAAACAGTCCTAGGTAGAGCCAACAAATTAGCATTAAGCAAGGCAGTCCAATTAGGAGAAAACAAGAATCTATCAAGATGGACTTGGATCAGGCCTACCCCAAGGTGTCTATTGGACCAAGTATAAGACTAGCCCTACAAATCAACATCCACCAGGCTAGTACAATTCAAGAAGTCAACCAGGTCAGACATACTGTCAAAGTAATCTATTAGCCCACCATTCTTCTTCAAGGGGTAAAGTGGGGAGTTGAAATCACCAACCACCATCCAGCTCGCCTCGACAGTAGTCAAAGAAATCTAGTTAGATGTGTTCCTGCCAGAGGTTTTCCTCATAGTCTAATTTTGGGGCATAATGTTGATCCCAGGAGACTAGAAGCCCCAAACATTGGAGAATCAACTCACATTCTTATGGAGATAGTTGATGCCTAAGAATTCTAATGGGATTCACATCCATACAGAAGACCACAGGCCCATGCATCACTACAAGTAAAGAGGGAATTTGGCCAAATATAATTTGCTAAGGGTTCAAAATTGGTTTTCTTCATCTTGGTTTCTTGGAGGAGCAAAACATCGATCTTGTGTTCTAGCACATAGTTCTTTAGGGCTAACTGCTTATGGGGACTATTTAGCCCTCTCACATTTCATGAAAGGACTTTATTTTGAAGTTTTCTTTGAGGACACATCCAATGTCCTTTGTTTACCTATCACAATTTTTTTTGTTGTCTCTCTATTTTTGGTCAATCGCTGGTTGGGTCTATCGGGCTTAAACTCACCACCCACATGTGCTTTCTTTTGTTTACCCATCCTCTTAGGATTTGACCAAAACTCTTCTTCCATAGGTTGAGTGTGAGCCACCATGATTGTCTCAATGAGTCCTAGATAAGGCGTAACCATCGATACTCCATCCTCCTAGATCTCGCCTTCCTCTAAACCCATAGTAGGTGAAGGAAGCTTCTCCATAGATGCCTCAAAATCCTAAGTCACACTAGAGTTAGGATGCGGGGATCTACACACTACAACACTTGTGGGGGAGTGACCATTGAGCTCCACAACAAAGTCAGCCAAGACCTCATCTGGTAAGTCCATTAGGATCACAAGGTTAGCAAGCTCAGCCTTACCCAAAGACTCAATGACCTTAAGAATGTCAAATTCAAAGGGGTGGTCATTATAGGGGAACTCTTCACTTGGATCACTAGGGTTGGGGTTAAGTCTAATCGTGGACTTGCAGTCTAAAATAAGGTGGCCTGGTTTAGCGCATTTCTGGTAGTATATCACTGTATTCTCATAGCTCAGACTTATTGAGTCCAAGAACCAAAAATAGAACAAAGCTTCACGGAGTTGGGTAAGGTCTTATTTATATCAATGTTGACACATAAGCAAGCAAAAACTAACCTAGACATCCAAATTTGGTGATAGAATCTAAAGTGATGAACTGACCCAAGGAATCACCAATGCTCTTAAAGACTAAATCATCCTAGTATTCCAGGGGAAGGCCAAGGAGATGCACCCAGACAAGAGCCGAATTATTGAGATCAACAATAGGATCAAATCTTGATTTCCAATGGCACAATGACAACCCATGCTTCCCATAGACTCAGGGGCCCAAAGAAAGCACTGAGATAAAATCTTCTTCAATCGTGAACTTAAAGAGGAAAAGTCCACCAACCATGGCACAAACACTCATGCTTCCCTTCAAATGCCATTTCGTAGCAAATCATCTCTGAACCATATCAACAAAGGGTCAGAAGGATAAGAATTTTTTACCACCGCTTTCTCCATGGAAGAAACAACCATGTTACTAATAGCTTAGGGATAGAAAAATCAATGCCCAATACATAAATTTCCTCTTTAAGGTCGGGAAAGGGACAATTTGAAGCTGGGCTCGTGTTGGTCAACATGTCTTTCCATCCTTCAGACACTAGGGTAAAAGGAATCACAAGTACTTCAACAACAGGCTTGCCAAGAATCACGGGATCCCCAGTAGCGAACAACACATTGTAAACCCCCGAGGATGACACTACATGTGTTGTGGCGAGAATCTAGTCAAAAGGGGACTGGGGGGGCAATGGGGTACCCCCAACGCGGATTCTACCATGCGCACAAACAATTCAAACCATGGCTTTTGTTAAATGTCTTCCTGTGAAAAATATTCTTTCTAAATCTAATGCGAGTATTATGCATGTGTAAAAGGTGCTTTGAACATAGTATTTTGCAAATGACCTACACAATGGTCTACTTGATGTTGTATTATAACATTGTATTATTATTTAATGTGCGAGAGACATATGATAATAATTTAATATTGGGAAAATATTAAATAAAGTGATGTCTTAGTACCCAATATTAAATAAGGGGTTAGTGGTTTTGCATTCACATGGTTTTGTGGTACGTGGTTTTACCTTACCACTAGTTGTATTTTGTGTGAGCTTGTGCATGTAAAAGCAAACACATGTGTAGTGGTTTAGGTTGGCTGAGTGGGTTGGCTGTCATTATTGAGTCTTTTTGAGGAGTGCATTTGTGAATCATGGCATGGGATGGGATGTGTGGATTCATGCTTGGACACATGGAAATGCATTAGAGGGCTTGATGCTTCAGAGGTATTCATTGTAACTCTTGTATTGCTTTATTGCTAAATAATATGATGGAGTATGGATGCTTTTGGAGGTTGGGTTTTTCCCTCTTGAGGGTTTTTCTAGGGTATATTTTGTATTATCTTATGGCTTGTCTATTTGATCTAAGCATTGTGGTTACTTATATGCATGTTTATCTCTCATGGGTTATGTAGGAAATGGATTAAGATCACGGGTTGAATGCAATATTTCCTAACAAGTGGTATCAGAGCTTTCATGGTTGAAATTTTTTTATTATAACCCTAGTTTGAGAGTTTTTGCAAAGTTGAAGCCACGGACATGCATGTAGGGTTTGAAGCATTACAAGATATGGAACACATGTTGTAGGTGTTTATATGCAGATTTGGGTTTTTGGGTTGTCAATCTATTTGTTGGGTTTATTGCAGATATGAATTTTTCCAAATTTGGGTGAAAAAGGGTTTCTTGGTTTGAGATTTTATGAGGATTTTGTAGGGGAAATTTCATAGATGACCTTTTGAGATAAAATGGATCTCATATTTGGATTCAGATTGGCCAAGAGACGAAGATTGATATAAAATTTGACCTATTTTGGAGAAGTTGAAAAAATGCAAAAAAAAATAGTAAAAAGGCCATTTTGCCCAATTTTGGCATGTGCAGAAAATAAAATTAAAATCCCATCATTATTTTGTCCATAGAAAAAAATATTAAAATCCTACAAAATAAAAATAAACTTCATTAGAAAATTGTTTTTGAAAAATTATTCAATAGAATATATATATATATAACCGACCGTCGTACCCACTAAGCCGGGTGCCAAACAGTCTACAAACTGTGGCGCTAGGTGTATCGAGCCAAATGGGATTGTCTCGTCAGCGACGCCGATAAACCCACTGGTTGGCAACCCGCCCGACAGTTATAAACTGCCACTTTAAAAAACCTTTAAAATGCCTTTTTAATGGATTTAAATCCATTTTGAATCACTGATAAAAACCTAAGTTCAGACCTCAAGTTTTTGATATGCCAAAATTTATGATATGGTCGGGTTTGTACGCAGGGGGTAATTTTTATTTTTGAAAAAATAAATTGGATTTGATAAAATTTGAAGTCCGCCACCCACCCACCACTGGAGCACCACCCTAGCACCACTAGGAGGTCAAAATATAATAGTTTTTTTTTTCAAATTTGCATAACTTTCACCCACGATGTCAGATTTTTGACTTCTTGTAGTCGTTGGAAAGATGGTTTCGAGCAGTACGCAGTGGTATAGGTTTAGTTCCCTGATTTTGAAAGGGAATGACGAACTTAGAGAGCCTTCCAAGATCCAGTATGCACCTTCGGTATCTTATGCTTCTTAAAATAAATCAAATTTTAATCATCTCGATACAAGCACATACTACTATGCCTTTAAGCGGAAACAAACATAGTTTAATATCTCATGCATTAACCCTTCTAGGAAAGTTGATGTAGTTTCAGATCTAAGAAAATTTCAGCAGCATAACGACATGTAAATTAACATTTCAAGAATGAGAAACACAAAGAATAGAAGAGAGATATACAAAAGAGAAGAAAACACAATATACGAGGGGAAAACCCTTTCAGGTAAAAACTCCCACACTCCAAAGCATCGAACCAATGTATTAATCTGCAACAATAAGGTTACAATACACTTGCAGGCTCGTAGCCTTAACATGGAGACTACATCTTGCTCTTCTAGAGGAAATCCAACAACACTTCAATACCTACAATCAAACTATGCATTCTACAATGCAAAGGCATCCTATTTATAGGAGATACAAGCTTTGAGAGGATTCTAGAAGAGTTTAGGCATCCAAACCCATGTGGCAATAATATCTCACACCATAGGCATGACTTGGAAATTTGTACAACATTCTCTTACAACTCTTACAATTGTCATAACATGCAAAACTTCTCTCCAAGCTTGTGCGCCTAGTTCATGCTTATAGTGTGTTATGAAAAATTCCTTACAAATGTCATATAACACGTGCCATAAAATTTTGTCACACTTACAACACATTCAACAAACAAAGAATAAGTCAAACATGACTATCACACTTATTCTTTCACACCTTTGTTATACCCCACTAAGGCACCACACTTTCTCCATTCAAAATATACCTTATGACGTGCCATAGAATATGTCATAAGATGACACCACTTGTCCTAGGTCCATGATTCCAAGATGGGACGCCTACCTCCACATGTAATGAATATGTGTCATACAATCACCTCCAACGGGGATGCCACTTAGCTAGTGGGTCCCACTTAATGACATGACATTGTAGGCAATTAATTAAAACAAATAAATACAATAATACATTAAATAATTCAATGTTAAGACTCAAAGGTTGAAACACCTTATTCCAAACATTCTCCCACTTGTTGAAGACCTACCAAGAGTCAAATTAAATCAATGGCTCAGGGCCCCAAGGCCCATAGATTCAAAACATAATTTTGAAGACAAAGAATCCTCTAGAGAACAAGATAAACCATCAGCTAGACTAATAACCAAACCAGGTTTCCCTCATCTAACTGATAAACCCACAAGATCAGAAATAGCACCCACAACAAATGTTGATCCATCCAATTTGCCATACCTCAAAGGTATCCAAAATAACAGTAGAATTTATGCTAACAACACATCCAATCCATAGACTACAATCAAAGACTCCATGGGTCAAAACCGTCACTAAGAACACACACATCTAGGAACTCCCACTGCATGGGTAATGTCAAATCTGAAAAAGATCAAGGCATACCAAGTCTACCAATAATATCATATAGAAAGGTATACAAACAACATCATGTAGTATAAACATCCCGCAGTATGCAAAGCATGCAAATGGTGCTTGATACAAGGTAACTCTCACCTGACTAAAGCTCTCCCCATGGTCTCGCGAGGAAAGAAGAGATAGAAACCTCTAATGTCATCTTGAGAACATGGCATTGAAAACCACATTATCAACAGTAAAGGTGCACCAAATTTTTATGTAACTTTCAAATAATTTCATCCCGGCTATCCAAAATAGCGTAATGTGAAACCAAGCCTCCAAAGGAGGATGACACAAGACCGAGAGAGAAAAGCGCACATCAGCCTGCCTATGGAAAATCAGCTACGCCTCTCTCTAAATGTCAACTGTGTCAAGTATGATCTCCTCCTCAACACCCCAAAATAAAATCCATAACAACACCCAACCGTTCAATCACCAAGATAAAACATAACATATATATCATGTAATCAACATGGATGTAAGCTTCTCAAGCCAAAGAAGATCAAACTAAATATCCATTCCCGTAACGGAAATGGCTGACATCTCCTAAACTCCTTTCCGTGGAATTTTTACTCACTGTAAGGAGATAAAGCATTACTTAACCACTCAACCAAATGAATCATCCAAACTCTATAATAACCGACTGGGATCATATGCAGGACAAAGATAACATAATACGCGAAGGCAATAGGTGATATACCTCTCTCGTGGTTGAGTAGTACCGGAGATGGAATAGAATGCTCCTCCGAGATGTCCAAGTCGTACTTTGTGAATGTCCGAACGCCACCCTCATGGAATCCATATTAGACTCCGTCAACCCAGTGCTGGAAGCTCTACCGGACTGCTAAAATCTCGCTCGAGTGACCATCACAAAAACATATCTATCTGAGAAGGGCTCTCAGAAACCTCCGCGATAAGTGTAATATACTAATCCGTACCTGACTCTAAATACCTTATATAACAATCATGAAGTAATCAAGCAAATGATAGATGTACCCAATACCAAGAGAACCACACAAGATGATTGTCAAAGCTCCAATCATGAATTAGGAACATAAACATCACAACATGATCTAACCATCTCCTACTAGGAGATCTCATACAACAATGCATACATCCTAGTCTCAAGAGAACAAGTACCATGCAAAAACTCTAACACATGATCAAGAGTAAACCATGACATAATACAATAACACCCTTAACCAAGAATCAACATATGTAATCAATATGAATAAAACCATCCCTTGTTAATGAAACCAAAGATGCCAATGAACCATCACTGCATAAAAGTAGAAACCAGGAGTCCATCCATGACACCAAAAATCACTGCAGAAGACCATCCATGGACGTGAATTACATCTTACTAAATGTCATTATTCAAAGCTCCCCGAAAGTGTAAATATCGAACGACATCATGATGTAATACATCTACAAATTCCCCAGCCTAACTTTGAGAGATGCAAGAAGCATCCATCTCAATCTCTAGCTAAAGCAATGTACAAATGACCCGAAACAAGGCCAACAATCAAAGGTATGCAATAATAATGCCATCGACTTTGGTGAATCAGATGAAATGGACAACCCAAGTCATCCCACTACAAGTAAACGGGTAGCTAATCCACAACCTGCATGACTTGTAGATCTAATCACTAAAACATGCAAACTCATCATCACATCAGTAAACTGTAAATTGAGATATCTAAGAGAATAACCATATAGACCAAATGACTCAAACACCAAATCAACCTCTGATATGATTTTTCAAACATGTCCACATTCAAGTACCATAGTTAAGGAACTAAACAAGCATTGCTTCAAATCTACAATTGATTTCATCCAGAAAACTCCAAGAGTTTGAACATAATATTTTCCAGAGATCTACAAACCATAGATTTTTGGTTAACATGAAAAAACTTGTAAAAAATAATCTCCATGTAAATCTAATACCACTTAAACATCCAGAATAATAGATCACACATATTTCATCTGAAAAAGTGAATACTCCAGATCTACACAAACCCACAGTTTTTAGAACACGGGCAAATTGTAAAACCTTTGGAGGAAATAGGTTGTCCAAAAGCTTATAAAATATAAATTATCCCAACTTCTCAACCCACAAATCACCAATGGTAAAACATATACCATTTCCTGAACAGGAAAGCTGCAAACCTCCTCAAAACATGCACAAAGCATACTCACAATCTTGTAACTATCTTACATCCATAAATACCGCAAGGGAAACATAATCTAAAAAAATAGTTCATCTACAAATCTACAAAACCGTAAGTTTTGATTTACCATGTAAACCTGCAAACCCACCATGTTTTGTAACACATGCAAATCTATATCCACTTACCATCTGTAAGACCCTCAAGTCTGTATACAACCATAATAGTTAAACCAAAAGAATAAAATATCATGAATATGCATAATCATAGATTTTTAAACGGAAAATCCATAAAACCCTCAAATCCAAGGAACATGAATCTAAGCCATGCAAGTACAAACATCCATTAGGAAAAGAGGTCCAGGAACTTCTAGGCCCATTTGCAAGCCAACTCCACCACCAACATGTACATGCATCTGAGAGAGAACTAGGCTATTCTAGAAGCTTCTAGATCATCCAATGATCAACTTCATAGCCTACATGCATTCGAGGTTATTAAAGCAATACCTTCGAATGTCAGAAATTAAAAACAACACCAACCATAGGCACACCAAATTGAAGTAATGACAACATGAGTCTCTTCATATGACCAGAGAGTCCATCTCAGACATCCAATATGAAAACTCTAATGCACATAACCACAAAATGAAAAAATAACCACCATGCATGAGGGTTATTCAACTGTCGAATCAGGAGCTCCAGATCAATAACATATCAAATGTAACCACATGACCAACTCCATAAAAGCTCTATCTTTTCCATTCTTCACAATGCCTATTGTTTCCAGAAAACAAGATCAACTACAAAACTTCCACTCAGTCAAGGATTAATAATTAGCCAATTCCTTCAAAACAAATTCCCTCAAGCTTTCCAAGCTAAGAAATCACAACAGAAGAAATACCCAGAACCCCAAACACCACATGCATCACCATGCGAGCATATGCAAGTGACATGCAAGTTTAGAATTGAGTTCTAATACAAAATGAAAGGGAATGACGAACTCAGAAAGCCTTCCAAGATCCAGTATGCACCTTCAGTATCTTATGCTTCTTAAAATAAATCAAATTTTAATAATCTTGATACAAGCACATACTACTATACCTTAAAGCAGAAACAAACATAGTTTAATTTCCCATGCATTAACCCTTCTAGGAAAGTTGATGTAGTTTCAGATCTAAGAAACTTTTAGCAACATAACGACATGTAAATTAACATTTCAAGAATGAGAAACACAAAGAATAGAAGAGAGATAGACAAAAGAGAAGAAAACACGATATACGTGGGGAAAACCCTTTCGAGTAAAAAACCCCACACTCCAAAGCATTGAACCAATGTATTAATTTGCTCAATGGACACAGATGACCTTGTGGGCTCTGACATAGCATGGATGCTACATCATTTTGGAGCTTCTTCTGAAATCAACAAGCGGCTTCAATCCCTGGATGTGAGCTATGCGTTATGGCCTGAGGCATCCTATTTAGGAACTACAGAAGCTTTAAGGCTACCTAGAAGAGGTTTAAGTCCCGATGTGAGACGACAATATCTCACCATAGGCATGGTTGGGACAGGCGATTTCTTTACAATCATAGTTGTCTTAACATAGAACTATATAGCTCAATCTTGAAGCTGGTTCATGCTTATAGTGTGTTATGACAAATTCCTTACAAATGTCATATAACATGTGCCATAAAAGTTGTCACACTTTCAACACATTCAACAAACAAAGAATAAGTCAAACATGACTATCACACTTATTCTTTCACACTTTTGTCATACCCCACCAAGGCACCACACTTTCTCCATTCAAAATATACCTTATGGAACATCATAGAATATGTCATAAGATGACACCACTTGTCCTGGGTCCATGATTCCAAAATGAGACACCTACCTCCACATGTAATGAATATGTGTCATACAATCACCTCCAACGGGGATGCCACTTAACTAGTGGGTCCCACTTAATGACATGGCATTGTAGGCATTTAATTAAAACAAATAAATACAACAATACATTAAATAATTCAATGTTAGGACTCTAAGGTTGAAACACCTTATTCCCAACAGATTTTTCCGTTTTAACATGTTTTTGGGGCCTAGAAGTTAGATGTTCTTGTTTACACAGTTTTGGTCATAACTTTTGCATACAGAATCAGATTTTTGATTTCGAAGAGGCGTTGGAGAGAATTTGCAGTGTACTACATAGTGGTTCAGATAGTTTATCAATTTGGGGAATTGGTTAAATGACTTATTTGCTGTTTGATGTTGCCTTATGGTGCCTGGAATTCCGGAAGGATGTGTGGAATTGTGAGCGACGTCTAGAACAGGAAGTCAGAAAAACTGAAGAGGTACGTATTGTTATAGCTGTTGTTGCCGTGCTGTGATTGATTGAACCTTCAGATGAATTCACAATTGTTTTAAAGTTAGGTTTGATGGTAAAGTACACATGTTGTCTTGATTTTGATGACGCTGGATTGGACTGGTTTGGGAAAACCTGACAGATCTTGTGTTAGTAGTGTTGATAGATTATTGTGAGTGCAAAATTTGGTAATGGATATGTGTTGTAATTGATAAGCTGGATATGTAAATTGCCCATTTAATACCATTGAAGCGGCAAGTCGCATTGTTTGGTGGTGATAGTTTGATGTGATGGAATTTGTCTTGTCTTCTTGATGCTTATTTGGTTCTGGACCTATGAAATTATTACTCATTTATTGGTTATGGTGGAAAATCTATATAATAATGGATGATTTGATTATTTGATCCAAATGTCTCTATAGGATTATATTCTTTGTGTATCATCTGGACTTTACGAGGAAGTTACTGTAATGTGATGATGAGTTTGTGTGTTTTGAGTTGAATCTATGAATTATCGCGATTGTATGGATTAGTCTATTCAATTGTAGAGTAGAGGATGACTTTCGAGATATAGACTATCTCTCTATAATATCCATAGGTTTGATTCATTATTTTGTTGTAGATTTCGATGTTCAGATTGGCCTTGTTTGTGGTCATTTTATTTACATTATTTGCTATTGCTTTATATATGGATTGAGGAAGGATGGATATTTTGAGTACTTTATTAGTCAATTTATGGGACTTGTAGCATGTAGTTTAATCACGATGTCATGATAGCTTGTTACATTTATTAGTTATACACTTTCAGTGG
>VDFB02145242.1:0-14465 GCA_007258455.2 Sequoia sempervirens
AGTGTAATATTGCAAAGTGAAGACGTCCAGAAAATGGCTAAGTCTGGGAGCGGTAATTTTATTTAAAATACGCACTGGAGTTTTTGAGGTCTTAGAAGCAGTTTTCTTGCCTCGTCACCTCCAGTGACTTCTCTTGTAGGCCCTTCTGGCTGTCCGTTAAAATAGATAGTGCCTGAATCGGGTCATCCCAGCTCCAATTATCAAAGGTCAAAGTAGGGTATTTTGGTGAAAGTTCGACTTTCGTCAAAATGACACCAGTGCAACCTAGAGCCAGGGGCGCTTTTACTTTTGAGGCCCTTAACACAGCTTTCAGCTGTTGTGCATACAGTCGTTGGATGCAGAATGTCTTCAGTCATACCGTGAGCTTCGTTCATATCAGCAGGGTTCACCGTTCACCGTCAGCAGCCGTTTGAAGTGTCAGATGGCAGTTTAGGGAAATGGCTAAGTCTGGAACCCGTAAAGCAATTTAATCAGGTGCGCCTAATTTTTCAAGGGGTTAAACGATGGATTTTGCAGTCGTGTCTCCCAGCAGACATTTCTTCCTTGTTCAGTAGGCTTTCCGTTGATTATCTCAGATCAGTCTCAGCATCATCCGGTCATCCGGAAATCAGTGTCGAAGTTGGCCAGTCGCGACAGTGCTGTCAGCTATTAAATAGGGAGTTAGTAAAAAATGAAGTATCTTGAGCAAATGGACGCCTATGTGCTCAAGAGATGAATTTTCAGAATCGTTGAAGCATAACGATGAATCTCAGAGCTTCATCAGAGTTGTCAACTGAAGTTCAGAATATATCTATTTATAGATGGTGTTTTCTATTTTTGGCGCCATTGCATGATAATAAGTATTTTATTATTATTTTCAAATTTGAACTTCCAGTCAGTGGCAGTGAAACTGAAAGGCAGCCAATCAGAGGATTTCTATTCTTGTCAGGGTTTTGAGTTCTTGCAGTTATCAAATTGGTGCGAGTTTCTTCTTGTTTAACATGGCGCATTCTTCATTGTTATTCACAGAGCTTTCAATAGAAATTCGTATTTCTCAAGAGAAAATCCAATCTTAAGAGAAGTTCGTATTTTTCAAAGAGAGATTCATATCTTCAAAGGGAAATCGAATTTTATATATTTTCAAAGCAAATTTAAAGCAAAATTCGTTTTTCTTCAAGGCAAAGGCGTATTTTCAAGCAAAATACGTTTTTCTTCATTCAAAAGGCATATTTTCAAGGGAGATTCATATTTCTCAAACAAAGGCAGATTTCTCATCTAGTTCCAAAGGCGATTTCCTCAAGCAATTCTTTTTGCAGGTTAAAGTTCACAATTGTCAGCAATTTGAAGAATTTAAGGGCGATTTTCATTGAAGAAGAGCATACAAAAAACGTCTTTTTCCTCCTTGATTCTCAAATTTCTCTCAGTATACAATTCGCATGTTCCTGAAATTGGCAATTTAGACAATTCTCAACATCTGGATCATTTTCATATAGCTTCCTCGAATTAAAATCGTGCGTTTGATTTTTCAGGAATTTTTAATTTCAGAACATTCGTTCTTGAGTTTCTAAATTTCTCAACTAAAAAGTCTTTGCATGGTCGAGTAGAAGTCAGATTTTCGCATTTCTGACGTTCTGGGTTGTCTTAGAATCTTTTTCTGGACAAAACCCATATCTCAGATTTTTCGCTGAAAATTGCCCTTCGATAGGCTATTTTTACCCTCAGCAGGCTATTTTTAGCTTTCCAGAAAAGTTGTCAGAATATAGTCAAGTTCACAGTCAACAGGCGAGTTTTTCAGAGTACAGTACACACAAATTGAATTCAAGACCAAATCGGTTTTAATTCATGACTTCATCAGAAAAGCTGAGACCGATTTGTATCAAGCTGTAGAAGAGATGTTGGCTAACACTTCAGTTACGGAGCCGCCAAAGTTGCCAGTCAGTGAAATGCTGGTTGAGTGTGCAAAGATTGCAAAGATTGCTCAAGTTGCTGACATTCAGATGCTAATGTAGTTGACAGCCTCGTTGAGGGATTGGTTGCTCGAGATCACGACCAGTAGACTTCAGTTTCTCACCTCTCAGGATAGACAGTATACACAGGAGTTAACTTGGCGTTACCCTTTCAAGTTAACTAGTTGTCTCACCTCATGCATATCTATTCTGAGATTCATCTTGTTTACTTGGAGTTTCATTTAGGGTTTTTCGTTAACTGATGGTAGTCTTCCAGTTAACTCGCTTTCAATAAGGACGTGCATGCTCGCACAATTGTCCATTTTTAGATTAGATGTTTCAGTTAAACTGAGCGTAGTTTCCCAGTTGACTGTATAGTTTACTTAATTAGGGTTTGGCGCATTGCTTGCATGCATTGCAAGAATGTAGATGACACAAGGTGATTTTAGGGGTTCCCTACACCTGATGTATATAAATAAGAGCTTTTGCTCATTTGTAAATAACTTTTGCTTGAGAGAGAAATATATGTCATGCCTTACCTTGCCCTCAATATTGCTCTTTTGGTATTTGTTCATGTCTTCGCTTATTATGATTAAGTGTTATGCCACATAGGGTTTCATGCAATTGTAATGGTGGATTCTTTATGTCTTGTGAATCTTTTATCATTTCAATCAAGTGTTATGCCACATAGGGTTTCGTGAGATTGTGATGATAAAATCGTTTTGTGAAGTCTTTACTACTTTCAATCAAGTGTTATGCCACATAGGGTTCCATAAGATTGGCGTGGTAAATTCCTCCCATAGTTAGATCTGTTTGAACATCTTTACCATTGAGGTCAATTGTTATGCCACATAGGGTTTCAAGAGATTGAGATGATAAATCTGTTTTATGTCTATTTACCATTGTGATCAATCGTTATGCCACATAGGGTTTCGAGAAATTACGGTGATAAATCTATTTTGTGAATCTTTATCAATATAATCGAAGGTTATGCCACATAGGGTTTCGGGTGAGATTATAAAGATAAAGGTGTTTTGTGAAGGCTTTTCTTTACCGATCGAGTGTTATGCCACACAGGGTACCATAAGATCGTCTTAGTGAATTCTTAAACTGTTGTGCCCAATAAGCTTGTTTAGATTGAGATGATAGTTGTGCCACCTTGCCTTCAAGTAGAGAGTCTAAACTCGTTTATCGTCCCCGGAGTCATCCCCGCCCATTTCCTCATGCTCATTTTTTGAGGAACCGGATAGATTTAAAGTAGTTAGCTTAGTTGTAGTTAATGATCTCATAAACCAAAATCCTTAGCTGCAACGTTCTTGGTTTTCTTAACCTTGTGCCTCTTCCAGCTGAGAACAAAAAGATAGGACTTAGATTACTTTTCTTTTCCATGCATTTCAGCACAACGAGGGAGCTTCCCCTCCTAATTTGAAGAGCACTCATTGCGTAGTGTACATAGCTGTCCGTACAAACCTGCACTCCAGAGGTGTTAGATTTTACGCCAACAATCCTTTTCTATTTTCTACCACATCTTCTTGTCTTATTATCATAACACTTTTGGTTACTAACTCATCCAAGTAATCGGCATCAACTGTTATATTATGAAGATTCTATAAGGGGGTTCCTATTGTAACCAATCCTCATTTATCCTTAATTGTGTATTTATTCAATCCAGATAAGCAGCTATTGTTCTAGCAAGGGGTGGTGTCATAATTCTTACCACTACTTGTTCTAAATCCTTTCTAGTGTTTCCATAATCTTCATCTCTCCTATGTTTTGTATAATTTGGTTTATTTTCTCTATTCTAGAACTTAGTTGTGGTATCCTTTCTTTACTTTCCTTGGTTGCACCCACAATGGCGCACTCAGTAGCACCCTCAATTGCACACTCTTTTTCTTCGACTGCACCCACAATGGCGCACTTAGTAGCACCCTCAATGGCACACTCTTTTTCTTCAATTGCACCCACAATGGCGCACTCATTCTCTTTGCTTGTATTTTATTTTGCTAACTTTGAGTCATGTTCTCTTTTCCTCTTTTATGTTTCTTCCATTCTTCTACGGTGTCTTTCTTGTCGTTCCTAAGTTTGTTTCAGCCTTCTTTCTTTTGTGTTCATCTCCATTTCCAACTTAATCCTTGCAACATCTCCACTTTCCTTTTGTTGTCTCATTTTTCCATGGGTTTGTCTGGTCTGGACTTTCATTAATCCTTATAATCCCATGTGTAGTTTAAAATTTTGAACAATTACATCTTTTCAGGAATCTCTTCAGATTCTTCTCCACTTTTCATCTATCATCCCTTAAGTTTTGACCCCCCTCTCATACAAGTAGTACCTAAGAGTGGTGTCTACAAAAAAAAATTCCTTTGATATTGTTATCTTTTTTTCTAGTGCTAAAGTTTTATTCCTTTACTCTATATTTTCTTCATTGTCATCTCTAGTGTCTTGACAATGAAAATAATGTTAGAAAGAGGATAGGGAATTACAACCCAAAGATATATACCCTAGTATCCCTTATGTAGTCATTTTATACCCCAAAGGGTACAATCATAGAAGAGAGTAAGTGTGGTAGGAAACTTTATCTAATAGCAAATCATATATATCTTAAACAAGAGTAGCAATAATCCATAACACATATATCCATTGAATCCTTACAACTCCTTATAAATAACCGTTACATTAGTAGTTCTTACTCTTTCCTTTGTATATCAATCTCTTTCTCTATTCCTATCTTATTTGATGTCTTCCTAACCTATCATCTATTACATGCATATATTAATGCCCGGTCTCTTATAGAGACGCGACCCTTATAGGGTGCCCCTTAATCTATATTCCTTGGCAGTATGCTGTTTTGCAAGTCCTTTGTGGTGAGTTGAGGTATCTTTTACTTTCTACCATGTACCATGCTAACACACTTAAAAAGTCACTTTATAATATTAAAAAATGCTTAAGTTAGAACATTACAATAATATTACATTATAAGCATTTAATTAAAATCACCTACTTAATTTATAGAAACCACAATCGAGCATCAAATATCAAATCCAGATGTGTCGAAGTAATAATGAAGATGAGTAGACATGACTAAAGCCAAAACAATGACTTATTATAAATGGACATGGGCTCTAAGAAATGTGGAGCTCAAGTCAGGTGGTTAAAAATGCTTTTGAAAGTGTCACTACAAAACATACTGAAAAATTGAGCTCAAAACCAACCATGAAATGTTGAAAGAACAAAACTGCAACGGCTCCAATAAACATGGAGTTCCTTAACCAACCACATTAGCCTACGAGAACCAAATAGATAGGCTAACGATCATCAACTAACTAGGCCTAGAGAGGGGGCATTACAATCCTCCATCCCCATAATTGTTTGTCCCCAAGCAATTTCAACTTTTGATGCTGCAATATTTGGTCACTCTCATAGGTAGCATCCTCAACCAACAAGTTCTTCCACTTCACTAAGTACTCTATGATGGTCCTCCTTAGAGTATGCTCCCTGATATCAATGATAGCCTCAGCAATAAGAATAAGTTCCCCTTCCTCGTCTAATGGTTCCAACTCAGAAGAGGGAATCATATTATGTCCCAACGCCTTCTTGGGGCAAGATACATGAAAAACATTGTGTACCTTGCTACTTATCGATAACTCCAACTCATAAGCCACTTCTCCAATCCTCTTGGAGATTCTAAATGGGTCATAATACTATGGCTTCAACTTTTCCGATCCACTCTTCTTGAGAGTGGACTACCTATAGGGTTGCAATCTCAGATAAACCATGTCACCAACCTCAAAAGTTCACTCAATGTGATGTTGATCTGCATGTTTTTGCTAATTTTGGGCTTCTTGCAAGTTCTCTTTCAAGGATTTCATGACATCCTAGCTATGTTGTAATAGATCCTTAGCATTTGGCATCCTATTATCTTCAAACAACAAGTCCATAAGGCTAGGGGGCTCATAACCATACAAAGCCATGAACAATGGCATCTTAATCAACATGTGGTATGTAGAATCACAACAATACTCACCAAGGTGTAACCATCTCCCCCATGCCTTCTACTACCCTGAAATGTAATTACGGAGATACCCTTCCACCAACTTGTTGACAATATCAATCTATCCATCTATCTATGGATGATAGCTGGTACAAAGAATGAGTTTTGTCCCACTCAATCTTAAAAGCTCCTGCCAAAACAAGCTTAAAAACTTTTTGTCCCTATCACTAATTTTGTTCTTGGGTAACCCATGCAACCTAAAAAATCTCTCTAAAATAGAAAAGAAATAGGAAAATTTGGTTAGCCTATCCACCACTTCTGAATTTTGTAAACACTTCTGAAATAGCAAAGAAATAGGCAAATTTGGTTAGCCTATCCACCACAATATAGATGCAATCCTTTCCTTGCACCTTAGGTAACCCTATGATAAACTTTATCAAAATGCTTCCCCATTTTTTACTAAGAATTGGAAAGGGTTACAATAAACTAGCAGGATAAGTATGTGCATATTTGTTTCGTTGGCATGTGGAGAACTCTTGAACATACTTAAGGACTTCATTCTTAAGTCCTTTCCATGTAAACATCTCTCAAATTTGCTTGTAGGTCTTGAAGAAACCCAAGTGACCAGCCATAGGAGTATCATGAAAAAATATCATACTTGTCATCTTAAACTATGAGGTGGGTACCAAATAAATTATACCTTTGTAATGATAAGCTCATTGATTACAATACATATGTCATCATGTATAGTACCCTCAATGATGCTAGAAGCCCAAAAGTCCCTAGCATACTCTGCATAAATTTGGCATCATGGATAAAGCATCATCCACTATGTTCCTCTTCCCTTCGACATAAACAAAGTCAAAGTCATAAGCTTGGAATTTGCTTACCCATTTTTGGGTCTGTCATTTAAGTCTCACTGATTCAAGAAGTAATTGAAGCTATTATGGTCGATTTTAATAATAAACTTACCTCCTACGAGATATGGTCTGAACTTGTCCAATGCATGCATAATGGCCAACATCTCCTTATCATAAATAGAATAACTCCTCTCAATCCCCCTCAACTTCCTACTATCAATTGTGACAGGATGTTTATTCTACATCAAAATAGGACTTATTCCCTCTTTGAAGGCATCACACTCAAGCTCAAAAGGCTTGGAAAAATCAGGAATAGCCAAAACTAGGCATGAACTCATGATCTACTTAAACTGATCAAAGAATCATTGCACTACATTAGACCAAACAAAGGCTCCCTTTCTGGTCAAATTAGTGAGTGGCGTAGCCACCTGTGAAAATCCCTTCACAAACCTTTTGTAGAACCCACACAATCTGAAAAAACCCTTAAGTTGTGAAAGAGTGGTAAGTAAAGGCCAATTAGTAATCGCTCTAATTTTCTTTGGGTCCACACACACACCCTTGGAACTACTTATGTGACCAAGATAAAGAAGCTCTATCAATCCAAATTCACACTTAGATTCCTTGGAAAACAATGACTTCCTCTCAAGGATGCTTAACACTTCTTCTAAGTGTCTCATGTGCTCTTTCCATGTCGTGTTGAATATCAAAATATCATCAAAGAATATAAGAAAAAACTTATAAAGTTATTTGTTAAACACCATGTCCATGCAAGACTCGAAAGCAGTTGGTGCATCGGTTAGGCCAAAAGGCATAACTGAGAATCCATAGTGTCCAAAGTGACAATGAAAGGTGGTGTTCTCCACATTCTCCTCATGGACTCTAATCTAATGATAGTCCAACCTCAATCAATCCTGGAGAAGTAGCAAGCACCATTCAACTCATCTATGAGCTCATCTATTTGCAGAATGGGATACTTAGTTTTTATTGTTTTCTTATTTAGAGCCCTGTAATCAATGCATATTCACATTGTTCCATCCTTTTTCTTCACCAACACTACCAAGATGCAAAAGGACTCTTACTTGGCTTGATGTGGCCCATGTCAAGAAGCTCCTTGATGGTCTTCTCTATCTCATCTTTGTGCCTCTTCAGTCACATGTAAAGCGTAGTGATAACCGGTTTTGCACCCTCCAACACTATGACATGCTCAATGCCTCAATCCAAAGGTCTCCTAGGAGTTATGCTACTAAAGCTTTGTTGTGCTTAGACAACACAGCCTCCACATCAGAATGGTAACTCCTCTTATATTGCTTTGTAACTGTGGGCATGATAATGCATTCTGCTACCCACTCTACCTGATCATGTCTGATAAGTCTCCATTCTTTTGAAAGAGACTATTTGTGGCCCACTATTTGACATGCCTCTAAGTACGATCATCTTTACCACCCGCTTCAAATTTCATTTTCATGGTCTGCAAATTTATATAAAACTCCCCAATTGAACATAGCCATTGCATACCAAGGACCACATATGTATCTCCTATGCTCACAACATACACATCTTTTATCTCATACTCACCCATTTGAATGCTCAAGTTTGGAATCCTCCTGGTGCATGTGAGGATGAATCCATCAACGACCATCACTTTGAAACTATCACAATCTTCTATTTTGATTCCCCTTTTGTCTACAACCCCTCATCAATAAAATTGTGTGGCATATGTATCAATGAGTCACTATCCACTATCCACATAATACTCCTCGAACTCTAAAAGATTCAACTTTCTGAAAGCTAGAGAGTTGGGCAATTATACTTTCACAACCTTGCTCCTTATTTGACTCTTCAGTTGAGCTTTCTTCTTCACTTTCCCTTGAATCAACTTATTGGTCTATTTTTTTTTTAAGTTGATTCATCAACTGAAAAGTACTCAATTTGCTTAGCTTTTGCCTTAACAACACATTCATGAGATGGATCCCATGGTTCTCTACACCAGAAACATAATTTTTTCCTTTTGAATTCATTAAGTTGGTCATTATCCAACCTAGTAGATACATTTTTGGACTGATTTTAGTCTTTCTAAAAATGTTTCCTATCCTTATCCTTCTTATGTGTGAATTTTGACTAAAATTTGCTTTTGAAGTGGACTCCATGTCTCTTTCTTTCTTTATTGCATCCTAAAGTGTGGGTGGACCTAGTGCCTTAATCCATCCTCTCAATGGTTCTGCTAACCCATCCATGAATAACACAATCAATCTTCTCTCTGAAATGCCAATTTCCATAACTGACAACTTATGGAAATCAACAATGTATGAATCAACAGAACCCATTGCTTAAGCTAAGCTAACTCATTAAAGTGCAATTCAGAATCTTTTTTATCGAATCTATCAATCAATCTTTTAGTGAACTCTACATAAGAATCAATCTAATCATGTCCCAAGGGGACCAATCCATGGTGTCACCATTCATGGGCACTACCATCAAAATGTATGACTGCATATTTAATAGCCTTATCCTCTAGCATTAGGATAAGTTGAAAATAAGTATCTAATTTCTACACCCAAGCTCTTGTAGTTTTTCCAAAGCGATCATTATAGGGAATAGTCAACTTACCAACCTTCCTCTACAATTCTTGATTGTGTGGTCTACCACCTCCACCTCTATGGGGCCTATGCTTCAACTTGAGATTTGTATAGTCATAGAAGGGCATCTCAACTTGGAACTCAACCCCAGTTTCTCTCCAATCATTCAATTGTTTATCCCGCAACTCTTGTTGT
Source organism: Sequoia sempervirens (assembly GCA_007258455.2). Taxonomy (NCBI): domain Eukaryota; kingdom Viridiplantae; phylum Streptophyta; class Pinopsida; order Cupressales; family Cupressaceae; genus Sequoia; species Sequoia sempervirens. The sequence goes on from VDFB02145242.1 coordinate 9,545, forward strand.
GTTGGTTCATTTTCAACTTGAAGATTATTTCTTGAAGAAAAGTTAGGCAAAAGAGGCCTAGAGTTGATTGTTCTAGTCATAGTACGATGATTTGCAGCCACGTTATTAACAGATCCATCCCCATTTCCATTATTTCTCTCATGGCTATTATTCCCACCATTTTTATTGTTGTTATTATTATTACCCACCATATGTTGAGTCATTAGTGCACACATTTGAGCTATACTTTGCTACAACTCTCACTGTCCTCTAGCAAGATCATTAAGGATTTCCCTTGTGCTTAGTTCCCCATGCTTTGTCACCCATATTTATCTCAACCCATTCAACACCTGCAAAGGGATCAATCTCTAATGGATCCTCAATTTTTAGGTTTGATATGTTTCTCCTCAAATAGTATATGCTAGCACCAACTCCCAACTACATAAGATCAAATCACTAACACATAACCTTCCAAGATGGCAGGATGCACTACTTTGATACCATTGTAATAACCATCCCCTTATTTTTTTCAAACTTTTGACTTTCCCTCCTTCCACTGAATAGGTGTTTTATCAAATATTTTGCATGCATGTGAAATGAGATGTTTTTTATTTGTAAATAAAAATGATATTAGATTTGTAAGAATTTATTCGCCACCATACTTGGAATTCACAAATGTGAAAGTAAATAATAACATTATTTGATATACGAAACTCAACCATATGTTAATGTATTACAGATATAAGAACAAGATACATAAATTAGAATGTATAAATAATTATGACCTCAACTCAACAAAATTGCAACCAAACAAGGGTTGGGATCATGTGATAACATCAGCATTATAACTCAAGAAGTGAACAACAATTAAGCTATGGTTGTGCTTAAAGCTGAAAGCCCAAAATTCTTCATGCCAAGGCTCTAAAAGCCTATAAACCCCACAATGGCTAGCATACAAGGAATCAGCCAACATTAAACCCCCACACAAAACAACCTCGACCTTTCCAACTCCCATGTCGACTTGTTGATGCTCTCGCCAACTCCACTGCAATGACCACGTCCTCTTTATTCAATATGTCTAGCTTGGTATAGGCAACGGCTAACATAAATGAGCTCTACCTAGCTATGAATGATCCCACACTGCTCAAGGATTCACATCCAGCGCTCAAGGGAAAATGCCACGCCTAGCTAACAACCCATGATATGCAACCACAAACTCAATGCCTCTTTTCAAACATGAATCGCCTCCTTGTTTCACCTATTATAGTAGCCACCAACTATTAATATTTTTTTTTTTGTTATAGCATCCCTATTCCCTAGAAAGTTTTCAAACATGGCAACTCTGTTTCTTGGAAATGACTTCAATACTTCCAAAATCTTATCAATTTTGTCTTGCTTGGCAAGATTTCACAAAATTGCTAATGAACACTTCTATTCAATCCGAAAATCCAAACAATGAAACTTGTGTGTAGTTCCTGAATGAAACCATCTGCAAACCAACCAGGATCTTTCACCTGCACAGTTGATGTCCTCTATGAGGGTTTTCATCCTCACTAAGCCCTTGGATGAATGCAATTCAAACCAACATTATCTTGTTATCAAAATTCTCCAGCATATGGAAAAAATGAGCTCCAAAACACTTCTATTCATCTCTTCCAAAACCCTACGACCCCCTTGGGAAAATAAAATATTTACTTTTATTCAAAATACCGCTTATGTCTCTCATTTGGATGCCACCCTTAAGAAGACATTAACTTCACTTTAAAATATTTGCTTGATGTCCCCTAGGCACCACTTAAAAAGTCACCTTATAATATTATATAAATGCTTAAGTGAGAACATTAGATAAATATTATATTATAACTATTTATTTAAAATCACTCGCTTAATTTACGGAAACCGCAATAAAGCATCGAGTATCAGATGTAGATGTGATAGAGTGATACTAAAGATGAGGATTACATGACCGAAGCCAAAACGGTGACTTACTATAATAGACATGGGCTCCAAGAAATGTGGAGCTCAAGCCGAGCATTTAAAAATGCTTCTGAAAGCATCATTGCAAAACATACTAAAAACCGAGCTCAAAACCAACCATGAAAATGTTGAAGGAACAGAACTGCAAGGGCTCCAATAATCATAGAGATCCCAAACCAACCATATTAGCCTACAGGAACCAAACAGATAGGCTAACGGTCATCAACTGATCAGGCCAAAAGAGGGGACATTACACTTACATGCATTGTGGTAATGCCAAGATGCTAGTCAATTACAATATCCCAAAGGAAAGCAATAGATTATGGCTCTAATACATAGTTGAACACTTCATAGTAGTAGAAATCATGATTTTTCACCATTTGCCCCTTTTCCCAATTTTTTGAACCTAAAAATCACTTAGATTGAGTTTTTGTTGACTTATTCCCAATTTTTAGCAAGTTTTTGACCAATTACATCACTGAAAATAGCATATTCCCGATTTTTTATGATAAATCTGCAAAAAGTAATTATTTTTTAACTGCTGTTTGATTTTTTCTTTTTCTCCTGAAACATTAACCTAATCCCTTTCTTTGCAACTTTTGCCTGCTGTGCATTTTTTTTTCCCCAAAACCCTAACCCTAACCCATGACTTTTTGAATAAATCTTTATCCTTTGGTTTGCTGATTTATTCCCAAGAACAACTTTTACTGCTATCAGACATTTAGCATGAGCTAATGGCTCTAATAGCTATCTGTCAATCACTTTTCCTTTAATCTCTGTCAATTATAGTCTTGACCATAGTTCATATAAATAAGAAATACACCAACAGCCTCTAGTGCTATGATTTTACAAAAAGAGTGAAGTGACCTTAGCATGTGCATTTTGCCATAAGAATTACAATGAAATTAACTCTGAACTCAGAATCATGTTAGAATATAGATACAAAATGGGTGGGAAAATAATGTTTTCCCAAGTCAGACCTTACAGGATGTCAGCTACTAAAAGCTATCTCGGGAAAATAATGTTTTCCCAATTCAGACCTTACACGATGTCAGCTACTAAAAGCTATCTCCTGAAGAATATTAAGTGTCTCCTTATGAACCTGGCAATAACATAACCACCACCACAAAACCCATACAATGAAACACGTCCTTGAAAAATATTAAAAACAAAGAAAATTAACAGTCACTTCAGCTTTAAAAATATTCAATAAGCATCAGGGCTGATGATACCCATTCTAAATGTTGAACAGTAATGCCAATAGACTCTTTTGACTCATAAAGTCCCCCCAAAACCTGAATAGCCACAAATAATCAATAAATGAGATAAAACATATAATGATCATGGATCATCCAAAAGCCTGTCCTGCATAACCAGTGTACTTACCTTCGTTACAGTCTCCAAAAACATCCCTGGACGTATGGGATGTCCTTTTTGAGTATCCTGATAAGAAATTCAGTTAGCATACCTCAAAGGTTATCGATAGCAATCTTTTACACCATTTGTTCTTTTTATAACTGACCTTGTTTAAGTTGTGCCCTGAGATCTTATCAGAAGTGGTATTTTTGTCTGCACCTTCATCTCTACCTTGCATCACATTCTTTATTTTCTCGCGAACTGCAGGTCCAGGCCTCAAAGCAACCAGTTTGGATACAAATGCCACCTGAGTAAAATAAAATGATTTAGACTAGAGACGACAAGAACATTCCCACTAAATCTTAAGCCATATTGAAATATTCTTGCTATCAAAAGCTAAACCTTCCCAAATTTTAAAAAAGAAATAGAGAAAAAAAATATTGGTGAAAAAAGCTCTAGTATAGAACAAAAAGAGAGAAGTTAATCAAACATGTTTAGTAAAATAAGTGACAAACACAAAGCATGGTACAGATGAAGTAAGGGACACCATACTGCTAGGGCTAAAGACACTTTGGCATCACATAAAACATGTTATGAATAATGCATTTGACAACGATTCAGCATTATGACTAGCACTTCAGTTACCTTTTATGAAGACACTACAAATCATCCAGAATAAATCCCATTAAAGACAGCGACTCTGTCATCCTCTTTTCCAAGGCTTTGAATAGACACTTGTTGGATGCATTGAGTTTCGAAGAATTGGATGGCACATGTTTCAATGAGTGTGGCTTCTATTTATACTTGAATGGGGAAGTTAAATTGTGGTTGTAACTTAATTGTAACGTACTTTTTAGATGAAACTAATGTGGTTTTATTACATTATTAACGTAAGCAATATATCCGTGTACAAACTACAAAATGCATTCTAACATAATATTATATCTGATACTCCCTCCCTTAATGACTAAACTGGAGACTACAACTTTGTCTCGAAATTTGACAATGAGAATAGCACCAAAAGGTTTAGTTATTAGACCAGCAAACTGTTTCTGTGAAGCGTAGTGATAGACAGAAATATCATCAGTCAACCATTTACCAAATGTAGCAATGATGAACCTCACTAATTCCAAAACTCTTGATTCTCACAGAAAAGTAGAGGCAGTGTTGTCTAAGGAAGTTGAAGATATCACTCAAAACTCAGCATAACCATACTACTGTCATGACCCACTTTTTAACTCACTGTTTTGGATACTGTTTAATAGATTTATTAACACCGATTGAAATATTATGGTCGATTATCATTTTGGTACTAATGAGGTTGCAGTTAAAGCAAGAAAATCAGCTGATTATCCCTTTTCAGGTAATACATGTCCAATTCAAGTATTTATTCATTCGGTAACATTCTGGCTCAACACTTGTCACTACAGGCATCTTATGATTATACAAAAGGATTAATACTGCCGATTCGTGTTTTGAATTCTTGATGCAGGTCCTGAAAAGGAAACTCTTACACAGAAATGTCTCATCTTGGAACTATGTAAGTTTGGAAACCATTGGTTATTGTAATAAGAGAGTATGGTAGCATTGTGCTTTGGCTGTGTGTAAG
>VDFB02145244.1:0-21152 GCA_007258455.2 Sequoia sempervirens
GAAGATGGATGAATATTTTGCTAAGGCATGAAAAATGGAAGCTTGCCTAGGGAAATGCGCCCAAGCTTGAGACGCTGGAGGAGGCTGGAAAAGTTTGAGTGTTGAAAAATTTGAAGTTCCACCCCTTGAATGCGCCCTTGAAGCTAAAGTTGAGAAGAGTGGCTTGAAATTCGTCTAAGTCCGAAAAAATGAAAGCTCCATGGTGAAATGCGCCCTTGAACTTGAAGTTGGCTGAAAATTTTCCAAGTGTTGCAAAATTTGAAGCATAGCCCTCCAAATGCGCCTTTACTTGGAGTTTGAGTTGGAAATTCTTCTAAGTGATTGAAATTTGAACCTCACCTATGAAAATGCGCCCTTGGAGTGAGAGATGATTGGAATTTTTTCTAAGTTTTGTACACTTGAAGCTCCCCTCCTAATATGCGCCCAAGTTTAAAAAGATGCCATTTTACTAAGTGTTGAAATTGGAAGCTCACCCTATGGAATGCGCCCACCAAGTTGAAGAGGGTGATTAAAATTTTAAGTGTTGCAAACTTGAAGTAGATGCCTCCCTATGCGCCCAACTTGCATGATGGCACCAAAAATTTTCTAAGTACTTGAAATTTGAAGTTCAGGGGGTCATGTGTGCCTAAGAGTGGAGGGGAGATTTTGATATTTCCTAAGTGTGAAAACTTAAAGTATCACCTCTTGAATGCGCCCCTGCTTGGAGAGATGCCTAGGAAATATTCTAAGAGGGGACAATTGAAAGCCCACTATGCTGAATGCGCCCTACCTTGGAGAGAAGTGCTTGAAGAATTTTCTAAGTAACAAAATGGAAGCACTACCCATGAATTGCGCCCAAGATGAGAAGGAAGCCAAGAGATATTTTCTAAGTGTTTGCAAGTGGCAGGACAAAAGCTCAAATGCGCCCAAGCTAGTGGTGAAATGATAGAATATTTTTCTAAGTATAAATATTTAAATTCCACCTCTAGAAGAAAATACGCCTAAGTCTGATGGAGGAGATGAAATTTTTAGAGGCATGTATAAATCGGCAGGGATGAGTCAAAAGATGTCAGCTTCACAAGGATAATTAAAAGTTTTCAAGTCAAAGCAAGGAAATGCGCTTGGAGTTGAAGAAATGGATTAAATTTGATGAAAATTATTTTTCTAAGGTTTAAAATTCAAAAATTAAATGAACCCATTCGTTGTATACCCATGAATTCGACAAATTCTGAAGAAAATTTTCTTTTGGGTATTGAACATCTCCAATGAGAAGTTGATTTTAAAGTCTTCCACGCTTCGTCGTAGCCTTCAGGATGGGGATTTTTAATGGGCACTTAAATAATGAATTTCCTAAGTAAAAGTTTAAAAAAAATTCTAAGGCAAAGACGGAAAAAGATGTTGAAATATGTCGCCTTGGCAGATGAATTTGAAGTTGGACACCTAAATAATTTTTGATCAAATTCCTGATGAAAGCATTTTTCGCGTGCCTGAGTTGGATGAAATATCAGAGTGAAGTACGCCCAAGCAGAATACAAGATGGGTTGGAAATTTGGCTAAGGCATGAAGAATCGTGAAGAAGGCAAAAGTTGTCTTGAGAAAATGATGAACCCTTGGAAGCTAAAACATGAAAATCCTGGTAAGTAAGTTGAGTTTATATTATGAAGTGTTCTAATGCTCTTCTCCTTGCTTATTTTGCAGGAGAAATGTCGAGACCAAACGATGATGACCTAGGAAGATGAAGCAAGTACTCGACGAATACATTTCAATCTTGAAGGAAGAAAAGTTGCAAGAAATGGCTAAGGGTTGAGACCTAGTATGTGCCCAACTCGAGTGGCGAAGATGAAATGTTTTCAAAGCTCAGGATATAGAAAAAGGTGGAAACCCAAGCAAGTACTTCAAAGTTGAAGAAACAACATCAAGGAAGAAAATCGTCGTCAAGCAGCAGGTTGAAAAGTTACAGCCTTGAAGTTTCGGATCGAGAACGTGCTTGCTGTGCTAGTCCAGAAAGAAGAACAGTGTGAATGCGTTTACAAACGGGAATCTTCTAGAAGATGATGGACATTAATGGCTCATTTATTGCCCCACTCCTCTTGGTGGCGGTTTTTAGGGTGAATCTTGTTTAGGGCTGAGGTGGCACGATCTGGGCCATCCAACCGATTGTAATCTGAGTCGTCCGTTGGACTGGGCTATCTATAAAAGGGGGAGTCCCCCTCATTTGTATTTTAGTAGAGGTAGAGCTTAGACATCAGGCTAGAGAGTAGAGCAGAGACACTTTAGTTGTAATATCTTAGCATAGCGTAGTTTGAAAGAGAAGGAAAGTTTTCCTTTGCAGAAAACTTTTGTAGCGATTGATGCGAAAAACTATTGTAATAAAGATCTTTCATTGAATGGTGAATTCATCTTTGTTGGTAGCTAGCAAGATTTCTTCATCCCTTCGACTTCAAAGTAGCTTAAAATAGAGAGTAGTTTTTCATTTTTCATGCAAGTAGATGTTAGTTGTGGATTGTTGGTGTTAATCAAAGGCAACTTCATCTTTATCCATACCACTAGCGGCTTGTTAACGGCAAGTTTGCCTTGTGTAGTCGGTGGAAAACTTTAAACTTAACCCGATTGTAGTTCATGTGTTTGTATCGTCGTTATGATGGTACTTACATGTTGAATTATCATTTGAAAACCTCTTGTCACTCCCTTGAAGATTGCACTGACTTTGTGTAAGTTGTCCAACGTGAGGCGGAGCAGAGTCTGGTCGAAGTCTGTCGAGATTGATCCCATGTCGACCTTATAGGCCCTACACTCTTTTAAATTCAATTCATTTTAAGTTCAAAATTAGGAAACTTTTGCTCCCTTGCCGTCATTTTGAACCGCGTAGAAAGCCCTTAGTTATTTGTCTGTACATCCAAGCTGTCGAACAATTGTGTAAGTCCCCTTGAAATACCAACAAAATCACATCAAGCCAAGCTGAGACTATTACTTGAAGAGAACCTTGGAGTTAAATGTATGACCTATCTACATAATCTTAGCATCACGAGGGAAACTTTTGTTTAAGAGAGGATAGAGTGATGGTTGGCGACTTTATTACGTGTTGGTGTGAAATTGGCAATCAAATCAACACTACTTCTATAGTCACATAATTAGTGCAGAAGGAGTGAAGGTTGAATACAGAAAGATCAAAGGCAATTGTTGATTGGCCACCTCTGAGAACTTGACTCATTTTGAAAGGGTTATTTGGACTTTGTGGATTTTACAGAAGATTTGTGAAAGGATACTCACAGAATGTTGCTCCTCTTACTGATCTCACGAAAAAAGGGGCTTTTTGTTGGTCAGAAAAGGCTCAAACTATTTTTGATAAGTTTAAGAGGATCATGAGCTCTTGCCCGATCCTGGCCATTCCAGATTTTTCCAAGCCTTCGAGCTACAATGTGATGCATCCGATGAAGGAGTTGGGGCTGTTTTGATGCAAGACAAACATCCCATTGTGTTTGAGAGCAGAAAATTAAGAGGTGTTGAAAGGACCTACTCCATCTATGACAAGGAAATGCTTGCCATTATGCATGCATTAGCTAAGTTCAGACAGTATCTGGTGGGGAGCAAGTTTGTGGTCAAGACTGATCACAATAGTCTCAAGCACTTCATGCATCAGAAAGATTTGAACGAGAGGCAACAAAAGTGGGTGAGTAAGCTTCAAGCTTACAATTTTGACATTGAATATGTCAAAGGGAAAAACAATATTGTGGCTGATGCTCTATCTAGGAGACCTCATTTGAGCTCATTATGTGAGCTTACGGCTGATTGGAAGGACATGTTGCTTGCTGATTATGCCAAAAATCAGTTTGCAACCAGCATCATTGAAGGTACTTTTCATGACAAAAGGTACAAGGTGGTTGAAGGGCTGATACACTACAAGGGTAGAATCTTTTTGGTGGCTGATTCTAAGCTCAAAAAGAAGATTTTGATGACATTCCATGACATTCCACTTGCTGGTCATCAGGGTTTCTTCAAGACTTATAGACAGATTCGGGAAAGATTTTCTTGGAAAGGGCTGAAAGGAGAAGTTCAACGCTACATCCAGGAGTGTCCCACTTGTCAGATGAACAAAAATGAGCATACTCTACCAGCTGGTCTGCTGCAACCTCTTCCCATTCCCAATCAAAAATGGGAAAGCATATCAATGGACTTCATCACTGGGTTGCCTAAGGTCCAAGGCAAAGATTGTATCTATGTTGTTGTGGACAGATTAACAAAGTTTGCTCACTTCTTTGCCATCACTAGTTCATTTTCAGTAGCACAAGTTGCAGATTTTTTTTTTCATGAGGTGTTTAGATTGCATGGGTTGCCAAAAAACATTGTGAGTGATAGGGATAGCAAGTTCCTAAGCACTTTTTGGCAAGAAGTCTTCAGGATGAGTGGTACGGTGCTTACTCCAAGCACTAATTATCACCCTCAAACCGATGGACAAACAGAGATAGTGAACAAGTGGTTGGAAGGTTATTTGAGAAACTATGTTTCGGAGCAGCACAGAGCATGGGTGAAATGGCTGATTGTTACAACTCTTTCACATGTCAATAAGGATGTCACCTTTCATGGCTCTTTACTGTTATGAGGCTCCTAGCTTTGCTGATTTGGTGTTTGGTGATAGCAAATCCCCTCAAGCCAAGGATTTGTTGCAGCAAAGTCAAGATATCTTGAAATCCTTGAAGAACAACCTTCAGATTGCACAGAATCAACAGAAGATGTACGCTGATCAGTGGCGTATTGAGCGCTCTTTTGAGGTTGGAGATATGGTTTACCTTCGACTGCAGCCTTACAGACAGTCTACTCTCAAGAAGAGTGGAGCTGAGAAGCTCAAACCTTGTTTCTATGGACCATTCGAGGTTATCAGAAGGGTTGGAGCAGTAGCTTATGAGTTGGAACTACCTTCGAATAGCAGAGTACACAATGTCTTCCACGTGTCTCGCCTCAAGAAGGCACTTGGACACAATGTTGTTGCTTCATCACAGTTACCACCTTTGGATGAAGAAGGACAACTAGTTTTGGTTCCCGAAGAGATTCTTGATTGCAGAGAGCGTTCTTTGAGAAACAAAACAATCAGAGAGTACTTGGTGAAGTGGAAAAACTTGCCTATAGAGGATGCAACTTGGAAGAATGATGAGATTTTGCAGCATCCAGGCTTGCGATTGCTTGAGGACAAGCAATCTTGGGGAGGGTGGATTGTAATGTCCCCTTCTCGAGCATGATCTTTTTAGTTGACCGTTGGCCTATTCTGGAGACCCATAGGCTACTCGGAGGTGAAATTAGGGTTTCATGTTTTGATGGTTGCTGTTGCTTGTGATTTGGTGATTGAATTGCGGATTCTTTTTGGGTTTTCAGAGAGCTTCGCAATGATGTGACTTGCTTTGCGTTCTGAGCACTTTCCGGAATTTACTATTTTTAGTAAATTCTATTTTTGGCAGTTGACAGTTTGGTTCCTGTTTAGTTGGCTTCCCTCTGCTGTCAGTTCAGTTTGTTTATTCAATTTTGGCCTTGGGATGCAGTTGGAGAGATAAGTTCAATTAACTTCAGTAATGTTATATTTAAATGTTATATTATCCCCTTGGCCTAGTCTTATAACTTAATGTTGTTTTAAAAAGTGGTCTTCAAGGGGTGGGCGCTTCATGGAGGGGATTTTATATTTTATTAAAGTCAAAAATTGAAGCTTATGTTGGACGCCTATTTCTTGAAGGATGGAATTAAAAATAAAAGTCAAAGTGAAGCTTTGAAAAGTGGACGCCATCTCTTGGAGGGAAAAGGTTTATTTCAAATTTGAATTTAGGGCTTCTCTTCTAGAAGCTTCTGGAGATTCCTTGCTATGCCTTTATAAGGTGGCTTCTTTTCTTCATTTGATCATCTTTTGTCTACAAGAATGTTATGCTGTCGGAATGGTATTGGGACTGCTTCGAGGAATGTATGCCTCTTAGCTTGGCATTGCTTCTTGCTTAAGAGATAGCGACTAGTGATGAGGTAGTTGTAGTTTGAGTGGTTTTGTAGTGAGAATTTGTATTGTAGTAGTTGTGTGGCTTTGTAGTTCAGTTTCATGCTTATTAGTGAAATTCTGGAATTGTCTCTTCATTATAGCTGATTGTTGTTTTTACTCATAAGTCAAAAAATACAAAAATAATCATTCTGGGTATTGCATATATCTCTTTGTCTACGAGGGGCGACCCTTTGTACTAACTTTCAGATTTTTTGAAGAAGTCTTTGAATTTATCAAGGCAAATCGCCCTTCCTTGAGGGCCGTACCATTTGGTACTGCCTTGAAATTCATGCATAAAATATGTGATGTCTTTTGGTCAGTTTTTGTGATTCAATCTTGGGCGCCATCATCCTAGGACCAATCTGCACTTTTTCTCAGGACTTTTGAGTGAGTTTGCAGTGAGTTGTAAGCAAAATAGTGAGTTCTAGGGCTGCTGTTTATGCATTTGAAAAACAGGACTGTCAAAAATCAGATTGTCAAGTTGGTCACTAGAGTGGAGTTTTCTGATCTAAGCTTCCTTATCCAGCACATGAGATTCTATATATTGTTGCAGCACTATTTAACTCTTGATTCATGTTCGTGGCAAGACATTCTCTAGCATGTTGTAAGCTGAACAGTAGTACTGTTAGCATTCTCACATACTTTCCTTATTTGTTTGTAATACCCACTGAATAAGTGGAAGAGGCTGGCTTGCCGCCTATTTTATATTCTGAAGTTGCATTTGTATTTCTTTATATCTCCACCATATGGTCGCCTCATTTCCATTCTGGATTGGGTAGCACATACTTGGTGTTGAGTTTACTTTCAGCATTGTAGTTGATAGGGATACTCTGACCATATGCACGCCGTCATCTGGCGCATTCTTGGTTAGGGTTATTCAGTTCATGCTTTGCATTGAGATCCTTTGACCATATGCTAACGCCTTGCCCATCTCGGGATCTTGGTGTACATCCTTTGTTAGAGTTGAATTCTGCTTCGCTTGGTTTTTTAGTGCTAACCCTAACGGGTGCATGTTGTTTGTAATTGCGAAAAAAGAAATTTTTTTTGTTAGGTATCTTTCACCAAGTTAGGAGGTATGCATTCGTCGAAGAAAACCAATCACCATTTTGACAGCATAACATTATAATTTCTTCATGGATGCCAAACAAAGAGCCCAACACTCTTATTTATAGCTTTTCTGTCTCCAAATTCAAATTCATTTCCCTCCAAGTTGGACGCCTAATCGAAATTCACATTCACCTTGCAATGTTTTGTCAAATTGCATTTCATTTCACCTTTTCCCAAGTCATCCACTTCATGAAGACATAACACTTTATTAAAAATATCAATAAAGTGTAATGTGGCGTTCAAAAAGTAATAAAGTGAAACACTTTATAAAATAATATAACTCCTCAATAAGGCGTCCCATAGTATCCAATGCAAAATACATTAAAAAATGTCATTAACTCCTCCAGGCTAGGCGTCCAAAAGAATATATCAAAATATGACTTTATTACCTCATCAAATAATTTTGTCCTTCAAGCTTTAGCCAAAATTTCACCAAATATTAAAATATTTACCTCCCCAAGAGAAACTCCCAACTCAAGCTTTGACTTGCCAAAAATAGCTTTGAAGTGTTGAAGACCAAAACTGGTCAACTGACTTGCCTGAATTAGCCTTTGAACTGGACTGTTGAAAACCTGCTAAAAACAACCACTGCTAAAAATAGTACTTAGTAAAAATGGCATACTGCTAAAAAATAGTAAGTTGTTCCAAACTCATTTTGAGCACAAACCGGGCAATCGTCGTAACTTACTAAAACTAGTAAGTCTAGAAAAGTCCTCTGTTTCAGTTGCATGTCACATCACCCCGAAGCTCTCTGAAAACCCATAAGGAATCCAAAATCCAAATTACAAAACACCAACATGCAATTCTCCAAAACTGCCAAGGAATTAGCCAAAAATGCAAGTCATTATCTCATCATGCATGTTACCTCATCCTGAAGCTCTCCAAAAGCCCAGAAAGCTCCACTAGACATGCATCAAAAACTCTCGCATGCAAGCCTTCAAAACCTCTTCTAAAGTGGAAACCCTAATTTCAAGTTCTGATTGGCCTACAGGCTTCCGGAAATAGGCTATCAGACAAAGAAGAGCGTATGGCTAAAATGGGGACATTATACACTTCAAATCTCTCTAATATGGTCCTACTTATTGTAATTGCAATATTAAGACAAGCTCTTAGGAATCAGCTTCAGAGTTATTGTAAAATGGTTTTTTTTGGTGACATCAAACTTGTGCTTTGATAAGTCCTGCGTAGACTGTTGTGGCTGCCTGATGTTATTCTGGTCTCTTTTGGGAACCAAATTCTTTGCTTAATCATTCCAATCTTATTAAATATAGAGGTGTGGAAAAAATTCATGATGCTAATTATAGGTTCTGATTAGCAATTTTTTTAGTCACTTAATTTTCATTATAGTTTTTACCTGATCTGAAAATGCAAGGACTGTCTTCATATCACTGATGCTATCCTTAACAGTTTTGCAAGATATTTTACTTCATTATGTATATGACTACTGTGGGTGTCACTATAGTTAATGACCCAAGAGATGCATGGCATACTGGATTTTGGCCAGTAAAAAGTCTAATATGGATTTCTTGTCTTGTTGTACCCTTTTTCATACCTGCATCAGTAACAAAGTTCTACGGTAAGTTAGTTGAAATTCATCTTTTTTGGCATACTAGAAACAATGCTAGATAGCTTTATGTTGTAATGTATAAGGTATTTTATAGGTTGGATGGTATTTTTCAAAAGGTCTTTTTGATTTTCAAATTTGATTATAATTGTGCGGACATACAAATTTAATAGAAAGATGTTAATTGAATTTTTGAAAAATGCAGGTGAAATTTCCAGATTTGGTGGTGGGTGAGTTTCTTATCTCAGATATTTTTTTTCAAGTTTGATAGAAGCTCACCTTAATGTGATATTTTTTTATGGATATGTTTTTCATTTATTACCTTATCTACCAATTGAATATGTGTTTTTTTCCATGTGGGTTAGAAATGTTCAAGTAAGCTATATTTATTATTAACCATGATTAAAAAAGTTTGAAAAGTCAAACCAATTCATTGTAGTAGACATTTCACATCAAGATATTTGACTTCTCTTTTGACACAAATTTCTTTCTTAAAAAATGCACACTTTATAATATTACCATGAAAATTAGTCAACTAGAAAAGTAGAAATCATTCTTTTATATTAATGTTTGTAGTTTTTTAAACATGAATAGCTATTGAAGGAGTTGTTGAAGTCATATTTATGAATAAATTAGTCCATATTATAGTGTAAAACCACAAATTGTTTCAATGCAAAAGATCAATATATGCTAGGCATATAAACATTTATTTATTGAAGAATTGCATCATATATTTTAAAAAAATAAGAAGATTTGCACGAGTTGAACTAGTAGGAACGGAAATCCGTTATTATAAAAGCAAGAAAATAAAGTACCTTGTCTTGCTCCCTAATGGACATTTAATCAATGTCTTTAGAGAACCATGCTAGTTTAGTCTTAACTATCAAAGCCATTTCATGTTTGAAAGCCTTAAAATTCCTTAGATTGAATAGGGATGTCTCTTGAAAGTTTTCCTTTCACATAAATCTCCATTATAAAGTAATTGCACTTGTTTGAATGATTACCAAATAGATTAAAAATCGCCGCTAATCATCCAAGAGTCCTCTAGGAGGAGATTTTCTAAGAAAGTGAATGAATTTAAAGAAAACAATATTCAACTTGTTTTTTTTTTTAAGACTACATGTTTTGGAAGATATGATCAAGTGTATTATGCTTCTCACATGTAGGACAAAAAGTTTGAAATATGTGCAATGGGTTCTATTTTTGGTCGTATAGTGTGATGTTACAACGACCATCCCATAACTATGTGTTTGATATAGGCCTTGGTTTTCCAAATCAGCTGGAATCATAATTGTTAGATCCTGTTTCATGATCCTTGACTCTCCTTCACTTGTTAAGCGGGAAACAATGACTATAATGCTTCTTGATTGATTATCGATATGCTTTGCTTCATAATTGTAAAAGGTCCATGCATTCCTCAATTTATAATCCCTCTTGTAGGGACTCAATCAATTTGCATTTGCCACACTCAACACTTGTGTTTGGTTTAGGTTATGCCATTTGGCCATGGGCACAATTGTTGATGTCTGTGATTCAAAGGTCTCTCAAACAAAATAGTCACTCCCTTGGTAGTTTTGTTTGCAAAAGAGGGAGTTGTTTACTCGGTAATGCTATTTGAACAATTAATAGAGAGTAAATGAAAATGCATAACAACAATTAACAAAATATATCAAATACTCATAACAATGCTCATTAGATACGTCGCCTATTCGTTTCATCAGATATGTAATAGTTACAGGATACATATGCATGTGGTCCCCAACTACAAGTGCAAATGGGAAATATATAGCAAGTTGACATTGGTTGAGAATGCCAATCATTAGCAACTACCAAATAACAACCAATAGTCGAGGACTAATTACACATTAACTTATTTATTTATTTCTTGTTGACTATAGCAGCTCCCACCCTCCCCAAATGAAAGTTGTCTTCCAGACAACAAACAAATTTGGGAATTGAATAACCTAGCTACAATATTGAAAAGGGGGATGAGAAGACGTCTCTGGATGTATAGACGATGTAGGGGTGGACATTGAGGAGTGTAGGTGCCGAAACTTATGGACCTCCTCGGCGTGCAACCTCGAGTGGTGGTCTGCTATTATTTTGTGTTCTCTTGCTTCCTTCACGGCCATCTGTGTAGCCTCCATCAAATAACGTTTGGTTTGTTCAATCTCTTTTTCCTTCTTCGCTAGCTTGGCCTCTGCGACCGTCACTTTATGCTTAGTCTCCTTCTCCTTTGTTGCCATCTTGTCCTCCACAATCATCACTCTAGCTCATTCATTGGTTGTGTTTGTTGAGCCAATTGTTCTTGGAATTTTTGTGTGCACTCAACCAACTTATCTTGTACCCTCTATACCATCTGAAGGGCCTCATTTTTCTCCTGTATAAGCTCATTAGTGGACGCGATCTGACACTTCAACCTGTAAAACACATCCCTAAAGGAAGCTTCTATACCAAATAGGGCTGAAATTACTCTAGCATCCCTCCCCCCTATTGAAGGCTTGGTAGGGTGCCAAGTTGCCATCATTGTCAAAGTCTCTACTCCAGACCATCCTTGAGAAGTAAAACAATGAGCGAATTACCCTTCACACTTTGTCTATACAAATGCCAATATGTGCTAGACTTCTCTTGCCACCAACGAAGATTGTTCTATGTCAAGTCGTTTGGATTTCTCCAACCTCTTGCATTACCCTTGCCATAGATTGGAGATCTTGTATGTATTGTTGGACCGTACCAAGTGCGTTTGTCTCATCAGGCTTAGTAATCTCAATGATTAGCCCCTCAAACTCACTCGACTCCTCTTCCTCATCCTTTCCCGATGGGTTAGGTGATGGCAAATCTGGTGCAGCCAAAGGTGGGTGTGGTAGTTGAGGGTGTCCCCCACTCTCCTGAGTGTGTATAACATCTTGCTGGTTGGCCTATGAAGGGCCAGGCTTTGCACCCTCGACCACCATGACTAACTAATTGGTGTCTTGTTGTTCAGGCCCCTCAACCATGACTTTGAAAGAACTTGGTGAAGGGAATGTTGGTACTTGCACTGGTATCCCAAGAAAATCTAACTAGCAATCAATCTGTGTGACATCAGTCAACAAAGGGATGTCTCTTGGCAAAGAGACCTCGGTGGTGCAGTGGGTCCCATTGGCAAAGTAACTGGTGGTGCTGGCACTATGATTAACGACAGTATTAGAAGTGTGGTTGGTGGTGCTAGCAGTGTGGTTGGTGGTCTTGGCAGTGTGACTGGCAGTATGGGTACTATTGGCGGCGTGGCTAGCAGTGGCACTATTGTAGTGGTCTCATTGATCGATATCGCCTCGTCTATATCCATCTCTAGCAATGATTGTGCATCTACCACAAGTGATACCTCCTTTATCGGTGTGGTCGACAACTCTATGGGCGCATAGTCAATAACACTTTGTCTTCCGTTGCTCGACACATCCCTTTGCTTCCTTTTCTTTTTGGTTGGTTGTTTTGTCTTCTCTCCCCCCGATGCCTACAATATTGAGGGTAGTCCAGTAGAATGTTGTCGGCCATGAAGGATCCAATTGAACTATTGGTTGAAACTTACCCCATTTCTCAGCAGGAACCTGAGTATATGGGTGGTGTCAAGGAAGAGGGCGATGGTGTGCTGCGTCATATAAAATGCCTTGTATTTTTGTGTAAAAAACTCTTTGATTCTTTTATATAACAATCTTGCCCACTTGTAGACTTTTCCAATACTCAATCTAATCATATAGTCAATCATCCAAATGGCTGCGTCGGATGCCTCACTCGCACCTATTAGTCTGCACTTGATTAAATCCATGATACATTTCCATTTCGGTGTAGCCATTTTTTTTCCTCAAACCCCTATTTCTTGCACTTCATATCCTTCTCTTGCTATGTCAAATTGGGTCGATGTATTCTCCTGAGGGATGCCTCTTTATGCTATTGGGTGATTTTCCCCGTTGGTTTACACATGATGACACCTGTGGAAGGTATGTCAAACACTTTGCTAAAATCCATTGGCCAAAATGAGATGGTCACCTGGTAGCCTTGGTAATCAATGACAAATTTTTGAGACTGTTTGTGATAATTTGTAACCATTTCCTTCAAGTAAGGCTCAAATTCTCGGGAGTTAAAGAATGGAAGTGTTGATGTAGTTTTTGTGACTGCACCAATCAACAGAACAAAGTATCCGAAGGCTACTCCATTCTCTCTTGATCAAAGAATCCCATACGCTAAGATTGCTAGAAAGTTTGTATGTTCAACTCCAAGGTTTCGAAATGCTATGGAATACCCTCAGAAGGTTCGTTGTGATGTGCTATTTACACGAGGGGACTTACACAATTGTTCAAAAGGTTTGCAACTAATAATAGGTTAATGATTGGAAGGGAACTTTCGTGCGTTGCGAATGATTTAGCAATGAGGTATGTGTTCCTATACTAACAAGAAATGTACTGAATTGAATGGCTGTAGGGATTAGAAAATTTATGTCTTAGTGTAAATGCAAGATGTGTGGAGCTTGACTTCAGCAGACTTCAACTGGATTTTGCCTCGCCTCGTGTTGGACAGCTTTAGCGAAATCAGTGCAATCTTCAAGGGAGTAGCGGAAGGTGTTCAGATTACAATTCAGCATGCATATACTGACAGGACGACGCATAAAAACATGTGAACCACAATCGAAGTTAAGTCTGAAATGTTTTCCAGTTGACCACACAAGGCAAACTTGCCGTCAACAAGCTGCTAGTGGTATGGATTAAAACGAAACTGCCTTGATCAATCACCACAAACCCATAGCTAACTACTTGCATGAAAATGAAAAATCACTTTAGTTTTAATCCTACTTGAAGTTGAAGGGCTAAGAAATCTCACTAACTGCTCATAACAAAAGACAAATTCACCTTCAATGAAACTATTTTTATTATGATAGTCTTCGTAACAATTCCTTACAAAATTCTCAAAGGGAGAACTTTCCTTCTCCTTCAAACTATGCTATGCAATGAAACTATGCTAACTCTAAACTGTCTCTCTATGCTCTATCAGAATGTCTATTCTCTAGTCTAATAATGTACAAATGAGGGGGAGTCCCTTTTATATAGATGGCCAATGTCAATGGACGGTTCAGATTAAATTACAATGGATGGCTCACACCTAGCCACATCAGCCCTAGACTAGATTCTGCCCTAAAAACTGCCAGAAGGTGGAGTGGTGCAATTAATGAGCACAAAAATGGTAGATTCCTCTTTTGACCACTATGGGAAATCAATGCCCACTATCCTTCCAAAAGATTCTCGTCCAGGACCCTGTTCCCATTGTTCTTCTCTCTGACCGCGTAGGCAACAAACCGGGCCAGCACTGCATCAACTTCTTGTTCAGAAATAGCCGGAGTAAGATTGAGCTGATACTCGAGGATAGAAATCATCTACTCCTGTCGGATGCAAGATTTTCTCCAGGCCTCAATGGATTCCTGCGTGCTCTGAATAATGGCTGAGAATGTGGAGATATTCTCAAAGTCCACCTTAGCAAATACTCTCATCTCAGAGAAGAATGGCCTTCAATCCATCCACCGTCACCTCCTCGGGAGTTAGTCATTTCATGAATAATGCCTCCAGCGTATTGAAGACGCCATCCTGAATATTTCTCATGGCCTTCCTGATCTTGGGCGACTCCGTCCTTGCCGTGTCAAAGAACCCTCAGCCAGTGAATGCAGTAGAATACTAGCCTGGAAAATCATATCGGTCTCCTGCTTGAATCATCCCTTTTCAACCAAAGTCTATACTGGCATCCGCATCAAAGCAGCTAGGCATGGAATAGTCTTATACTAAAATATGTGAGTATCATTCCAAGCCTTCTCAATGTTCTCCAAACGAGAGAGGATACTGGAAGCATGCTGGAAAGAGGAGATAAGATCTACAATGAATCTCTCAGCCTCAACACGAACACCACCAATCCACTTATCTCCCTCTTGAATGACTTTCTTCATCTCTTCGAGCCCGTTGATTGACTCCCGTGGAAGTTCAGGTGGAAGCTCCACCGTTAGGTTCTCCTGAGCACATGGACGTGCTAGATGCTGCACATACCCAACTAATGCCCTATGCTCCCTTTTCAGCCTCTTGTATTTTTCTTCCTTTCGCAGCAGCTTATCTTTCAGCGCCTGGAAGGAGTTTTTAGCCTCCTCGATCACTTGTGCTCCAGTAGGGCGCCCCAATTCAATTGTAGTGACCATGTAATTTTCAGGCATTACTTCACCTACATCACATTCTTCCCTCAGAACTGCAACATGGAGAGGGCGAGAACTAGCCTCATTCGTTTCCATCTTGGAGTACTTCCTAGCCCTCTTCTTCTTAGGTGACCTGCTTATTCTATTAAGGAGCTCTTCCATCTCTATTGTTGGGTTAGTGTCGTACTCTTGATCTCTTCTTATTGCACTGGTGAGCCAATTTGGGACGTCTTATTGAGCGGTATAGACAATAAGTGGCTGCTCCTCTATTGCTTCTACTTCATGAATTTCTTCTTCAGCAACATTCGGTTGAGACTCATCTGTTTCCATATGCTGACTATCCTCCTCAAGACCTCGGACTTCAGGCTTCGTAATGTCTTCATCCTCAAAGGCTGCCTTGAGTGCACGATCCAAGTGAGTGTCTATTTCTGTTTCTTCATCTTCATCCGGCTGGTCGGCACTCCCAGGGGCATTGGCACTCTGACTATCAGGCTCCCTAGACAATGGCTGGTTAACTTCTTCCATTTCCTGTTCTTCAACCACTCTAACCCTCTGACCTGCAAATATTGACACCTCTTGTACACTAGAAGAGTGAGCCAACAACTGTGTGGGTGATGCTTCCTCCGTCCTCTGAGGCTTAGGTTGAACTGGCTCCTCCTCTCGTGGTTCTGTAGGTTGGGCGATTTGTTTCCTCTTCTTTATCGACATCGGTGGCCTTTGATCGCCCATGAGATTGTATGCGAGGGCAATTGATTTTCTCTTAAGCCTGTGAACATGCCCATCCAACTAGCACCTCGTGAAAGTTAAGACAGGCATAGACAAAGTGTCCAAGTTTGTGATTTTTGGCTCCACCCAATCAGGTGGCAGGATTGGCGTGTCCTTTATTGATTCATAATCTAGGTGAATAATGCTGGCATCTTCATCTACTTGATCCGGAACTTGGACAACCTCACACTCTCTGATCAATTTCAGAGGCAATCTAGAGAACATCCTCCTCCTAATCTCGGCCTCATCTTCCGCATTTGCCCAAAAATCTTCTACATGAGCCTTGTGCCGATATTCGTCTCCCTATATCACCCCAATCTTCCTTTGAGGATCAAAATCTTGTCGGCTGGTGTGTAGAGTGAGGTGATAAAATTGCAATTCATCCTCCGCTTCCTTGGCTGCTTGCAAAGTAGGGCACTACTCAAGCGAATTTCCCATAACAATAGGAAAGTGCAATCCTCCTTTCTTCTTCTTCCTTATGATTTTGTTGTAGGCCATGGGTTGCCTAGACAGTTCGAGCATCACCATCCTATCTGTGGGGTATCTTGGCAGTCGGTAGGCATATGAATGGAACCCCAACAACCTTATATATGTGAACTTGGCACCAGGGGGCTTTGGCTTCCTCATCCATGTTGTGTTCATTCTCTATACAAACCTATTGAAAGATGAGGCATACATCCTATCAACCCTCTCCTTAGACTTGTACAACATTATGTCCATATCTGGAATCCCAAACGCTTCTCCAATAGCCTTAGGTGTGAAATTTGCCAGCAGCTTTCCTTTTGGAGAAACAATTGTTCGGTGGTCTGGCTTGTAGTAGTTTGCACACTCCATAATCAGCTCAGGACATCGAATTGCTGGTGGAAAACTAGTAGCTGCATATAATCCACTCCTCATGATGTTGTGCGAAGTCACAGATGGAGGATAACCACCTTTCTCGTATATTCTTCTTTTGAATGCTTCGAGGTTGAATGAACCCAGGTTGGTATCAGTCAAACCTCCTAGCTTCGACACAAACTTGGATTCAAGAATGAATGACTTCTTCAGCTGCTTGATGATGGCTTGCCTGGAGGCATTCTCTTTGCCCGCTTCAGCATTTCTAGCTCTGCCTGCAGCCTTGCTTGTTACGTCAGCATCTCCGCTTCGAATTTCAGCTATTTGCAAAACAAAAAATCAAGCATTACAATTCTAACTTAGAAAATAAAATTACTGTGAGATGGCTGGCAAGTGGAGTTAGCTTCAAAAAATAAAAATCTTCAGCATTAAACTACCAACTCCAAACCTCGAGAAATTAAACACTGAAATTCAAACTTCGAGCTTCAACAACTTTCAACAATACCACTTTCAGCACTTTGAAAAATCAAGCTCAACTCCCTTACTTCAGAATTTTCTTCTTCTCAGCACTCACTCACTTCAACTTCAACACTCTCAACTTCAACACTTAGAAAAATAATTCTCTCAACTCAGAAATTTCTCACTCACTCAGCAATCACTTTCAACACTATCACAATCTCAACTCTGCAATTTGGTGAAGAAAACTGAATGGCTTTAGAATTTATATAACTGAAAGCAGGCTCCTAGTTTAGCAGTTGTCATTAATTCACTCCCCCACTACTTAGAAAATTTCCAATTCGGGAGAGAATATGCTCAGTCGTCATAGAGTCGTCATAGGAATTTACTATTATTGGAGATTCTTTCCTCGTTCGAAAATTAAAATTTCCCTCCTTGGTTGCAAGTCACTTTCAGTTGACTGAAGCATTTTTGAGAAGTTTATTAAGATTACTCCAGCATAAAAATTATCTTATCTTTGAATAATGGCTATTTATTATTAAAATTTAATCTCAACGCCTTTTATTTTATTTTTCATCACTTGTGAGCTCCAGCATTTTAAAATCACTAGGTAAAATTACTTTCCTTCCGGAACACTTTTTAAAAATATTTCCCCCTTGATAAAAATCTCTCAACTTCAAAATTTCATGTGTCTAACCGAAGGGGGGACATTTGATTTTTTTTAAACTTTGGAAAATAATTTTAATTAAAGTTTATTTGACTCCTCCAACCTGGGGCGTTTTTTTACTAGAACAAACTTCATTTTTTTTCCAACGCCTTAGGAAAATTTCATCACTTAGTCACAAGCTTGGGCGTATTTATTATTTTGGGGTTCCGATCATAAAATAATTCTCCTAGCTTGAAACCTCTAGGCGCATATGGAAGGTCACACTTTCATTTTGAACACTTAGATAGAAATTTCTAACTTTAATAATACCCTCCTCAAGCCAGGCGCATATCATCCTTTCTACTTCCAATTTTCATGCCTTAGAAACTTCTCTAACTCTCTTCAACTTCTTAGGCACATTTAGGGTACCAAGCTTTTAATTTTTAACACTTGAAAGATTTTAAGTTTCTTCTTCCAGCCAAGGCGCATATGGAGGGTCTAGCTTTTAGTTGGCAACACTTAGCAAATATCAATCCTTCCCCTTCAACCTTTAGGCGCATATCACCCCTTAGACTTTTAATTTCATTGCCTTAGAAGAATTTTCAAGTTTTTCTCTCCTAGCTGGGCGCATAGGGAATTTTCATTTTATCATACTTAGAAAATTCTTCAGCTTACCTTAAGCTTGTAAGGGTGTGCTTTAGGGGGTGAGCTTCCAATTTATAAAACTTAGAAAATTTTAAGTCTCCCCTCTTTACCTTAAGGCGCATATAGGGGGTTTCACTTTTAGTTCACACCTCTTAGAAACATCTCCAACTTCAACTCTTGAGTTAGGCACATATGGGGGCTCAGCTTTAATTTTTAACACTTGAAAGATTTCCACATGCCTCTCTTCTGGCTAGGTGCATTTGGGGTTATCTACTCCAAGTTTTGGACACTTAGAAAAATTTCTAACTCTTCCTCCAAAGTTGGGCGTATATGGGGGAGGTTGAACTTCAAATTTTGAATTTTCTATACTTAGATTTTTTCAAGCTCCTCTCAAGTCAAAGGCGCATGTGGGGGGTTGAACTTCAAATTTTCACACCTTAGAATATTTTAGTCACCCTCTTCATCTTAAGGCGCATATAGGAGGGTGTGCTTCAAATTTAAAATACTTAGTGAAATCCTTACCCTCTTTCCTTGCTAGGGCGCATATGAGGCCTTGAGCTTCAAATTTGTCACACTTAGAATATTTTTCCAACTCCTCCTTCCAGTCAAGGCGCAAATGAGGGGGTCTACTTCGAGTTTTGCATACTTAGAAAAAATTTCAACTCCCATCTCTGCTTAGGGCGCATATGAGGGGTAGAGCTTCAAGTTTCACATACTTAGAATATTTTCTAGTCCCCTCTTCACAAGTCAAGGCGCATATGGGGTATCCAACTTCAAATTTCAATGCCTTAGAAATTTCTCATGGCATCCTCTTCATCTTAAGGCGCATATAGGAGGGTGTGCTTCAAATTTAAAACACTTAGTGAAATCCTTACTCTCTTTCCTTGCTAGGGCGCATATGAGGCCTTGAGCTTCAAATTTGTCACACTTAGAAAATTCTCATGCCATCTTCAAGTAGCTAAGGCGCATTTGGCAGGCTGAACTCCAAATTTCTAAGACTTAGTGAATTTTCATGGCACTTCAAGCTTCTAGGGCAGATTTTGATGTTGGAGCTTTCATTTATCAAACTTGGATGAATTTCAAAGCTCTCGTCCGATTTGAAGTGGTTTGTTCACGTTGCCCCCAGCTTGCCCTAGCTTTCTATTTTTAGAAAGTTCCTCAAGTTTTGCTTTTCAAGCTGATTTCCAGCTCCAGAAGGCTTGATTTTCACTTTATCTCGAACCTCGTGTGTGATTGAGCTGTTGGTGTCTGATGCCTGCCTGTACCTGCTATTTTTAGCAACCTACTAAAAATAGTAACTGCTCGAAATGAGCTCACACTTTGTGTGCTGACTGCCTGAAGGATGTCGAACGTGACTGGATACTGCTTCTTTGTGACTGTCGTGTTTCACCCTACATTTTAGGAAATCCTAATTCCTCTGCATAGGCCTGCTAAAAATAGTAAGTGCCTAATTTTTGAATCTTTGCAACTCCGTTTGACTTGAAAATTTGAATGTCGTGACCCTCGTCTGTAGACTTGCCCATTCACACTGGCACTTGATGTTGACTTACTATTTATAGCTTATTTCAAGAGGTGGCTTACTATAAATAGTAAGTGCTCCGATTGCCTTCAAAATTTACCAGCAGGTTCCTTGGAAGATGTTGATCGCAATGGGATACACTGGTTTTTGGAAATTCTGGCGTTTTACCCCTCATTTTGGGTCCTGAAGCTCGAAACCCTAATTCATCTTGCATGTGCCTCAAATAACCTCTGTTTAACTCTGTTTTTGTTGCATGTCATCGGGTTCGTGATTCTGAAGTGCTGGTCAGCTACCGAAGTGAACCTGCTAAAAGTAGTAAGTGGTTGAAAAAGTGACCAACTAGCTGCCAGATGAGTTTGCATGTCACACTGCCCGAGAGATCTTGAAAAACCCAGGAAAACCCAGAAAAATGACCAACATGCGAGCACTGGCTAAAAATAGCAAGTTCCGGAAAAGTGACCAACTCTACTTGCATGTTACCTCGTTGCGAAGCTCTCGAAAAACCTAGAAAGATTATGCAGACATGCGCTGGCAAATCTCGCATGCAAACCCTAAAAATAGTCTTCGAAGGCAAGACTGCTAAAAATAGCAAGTTGTCTGGTTTAGCTCAAATTTTGCAAACAGGTAGCTCACAATGTTCTAAGTGCAGTGCAGTTGTCAGAATCTGAAAATCTCAAGAAAACAAACCCCAAATTGGCACTTACTAAAAATAGCAAGTTATCAGAATCTAGTTAAAATTCAGTGGGAGCATGCTCGAAGCATACTGATAGCAGTGCTAAGCTCAGAATTTGATTAGCCAACTCAATTTGACCTGAAAGTTGTTTGAAGACTGTAAACCCTAATTCATCAAAAAGCCCTCCAGACTCAGCCAAAATTCAAATCCAGGTCAAATGATAAGTACATCACCAGACAGAAAGAACCGACAAAGAGAGACAAATCGAAAAACCCAAGCCAAAAGACCGGAATGGAGCAAAAATTAGGGGTCCCCATCTTGAATGGGTTGATGTGTGAAAAGGTCACAACAGGAAGTTGCACAACTTTGTCTACCTGTGTGTGTCTCAAGGCTACCTTCAGTGTATGGTCATCTTGGTTGCTCTGCCACCATGATTGACATTTGCTCTTGGTGAGACTCTCCCATGTCAATGCATCTACTTTTGTCTCGTCCTCTTTCCCTTTGATTGTTTTTTCTATAGCAATTCATGGATCGTAGTGTAATACCTTCTTTCCATTATTGCTGCTAATACCCATCACTGGAAAATTTATTTGAAAATATACTTCTGGCAGTTTATGATTAGGATTAAATAGGTGATACCTTCTGAAAAGACAATTGTAATAATTGGTTGCCAAAGTGGCTATCCATATTATGTAGGAATTATGCTAGCTAGGGTGTATGGTGATTGAGCTCGACTATATGCTGAGATGAATGCA
>VDFB02145246.1:0-54099 GCA_007258455.2 Sequoia sempervirens
TGCATTGAAATTTAAAAATTTTCACCAAATAGACTTTTAAAAAAATAAAATAAACTTAGTAGTTTAGAAACTACATTCAATTTTTTACAGATTCTATTCTTACATATTTTTGAAATAATATAAATAACTTATTCAAATTTTTATGTCATATTGTCTAACTCTGATTTTTCTAAATTTTCATTACCAATTAAGGCCTTGTTTTTTCCATGATGATCCTGCACATACCCAACCCTCAGTTGATCTTTAATCTCTTGATCCATCAACCTTCAATCCTTAAACCCTTAAACCCTACACCCTCTACCCTATACATTATACCCTCGACCCTAATCCCTTGAGCCTATACCTTAAACCTTTAATCCATCAACCCTCAACCCTTAAAACCTCTACCCTATACATTATACCCACAACCATATACCCTGAAAGCCTAATCTCTCAACCCTTAAACCCTCAACCCTTAATCCCTAATCCCTTAAACCCTCAACCCTTAAATCCTCAACCCTTAACCCTAATCCCTCAACCTTGAACCCTAATCCCTATCCCTAAACCCTCAACCGTTAAGTTACCCTAATCTCTATCACTAAACCCTAAACCCTCAACCTTCACCCATCTATCATATACATTAAACCCTAAACCCTAATCCCTTAAACTATCAACCCTTAAAACCTAAAACCTTAACCCTTAAACTCTAAACCCTTAAACCCTCAACCCTTAAACCATAATCCCTTAACCCTCAACCCTAAATCATATCCTTTAACCCTCAAACCTAAATCATATCCTTTAACCCTCATCTGTATACCATATACCCTCACCCGTATGTACCCTAAACCCAAAAACCTTACATACGTACATACAAGCATACATACATACATACAAGCATGCATACATACATACAAGAATACATTCATACATAAATAGGTACATACATCCAGGAATACATACATACATACATACATGCATACATAAAAGAATACATACATACATACATACATGTACTTATGAATTTAAGCACACAAACATGTACATATATAACAAACATAAATATATCAAATGAAAATTTAAAAAACTTGCACAAAAACAATTTCAAGTGAGGTAGAACGCGAGTGCATTATAGTGTGCTCATGTTATGTCTCTCTTTGGGAAAGATAAAGAAAAAAGACATAATGCAAGCACGTTATAACACGAACTCATTATAATGTGTTCATATTATGTCTTGCTTTGGGAATCCCCAAGCCTTTGGTTTGGATTTGTTTTGGATTTCCAACCCAAAAGCTTGGAGTGCCTTCCCAACCTCCAAAGACGTGTTTTTGCATATTCTACAAAATTTCACATAATCTCATTTGTGGCAACCTTTAGTTTTGCACATGTTTCAAGGTCAACTAAATTGAACACCTGGGTAATGTTAGACTCTCTCAGCTATTTAACAATGTAAAAATTTTCACCTTTTGACTATGTTAAGGCTTTCATCTTTAATTTCTTTTGTTTGTGTGTCTATTTGTTTCAAAAACAAATGCTTGGTATTTTTAAGTTTAGTTTTTAACCATTCATTTAAATTTCAAATAAATTACATTTTTATAAGGGTAAAAGCACTTTTGATGAAGTTTATTCTGTAATTTTTTAAGATTTTTTTTAATTTTCATTATTTTTTTATCAATTTAAGAATAGATTTTGAAATGTTGAAAATTTCAGAAAAAAGTGACTTCATGGGCCATCAAGAAATAAATTGAAAAAAAATTCATTTCTCCCTAATTTTTTTTCTCCAAATAGCTAACTTCAATATATTTTGCATGGAAAAAAAATCATATTTTGATGTATATTTTTCTTGTAATAACGCTTTAAAGTCAAACTTGTCAGAATTTGATAGTTTTCACGAGCTGTCAACTATTGTCTATTTTTTCAATCATTTTCAAAACACAAATTATACCCTTTTGAAGAAGACTCTCTCTGCTTGTGCCCCATATATTTTTAAAAAAATTAATATGTCAAAATATTTTAAAAATTACATATTCAAATTCACCACTCTGAGCTCTACAAAAGAGTATTTTTCTTTCTTTTAAAAACATCATTTTGACTAAAGAAATGCTTAGCTAAAGTTGAAAGTTTTATAAAATATAAAAAAGCCAAGTTGGTAGCCTACTAGGATATAGGCAGTTTCGGTCGAAACCCTTTCTATAGAAACCCCACACAATAAAATTAGCCAATTTAAGCCAATTTGAAAGTGGTATTTTTGGATTCGGCTGAAACATATTTGACTGAAACCTGTGTGCCACATACAAGCCATGTGGTTTCAGTCGAAACCTATTCGACGGAAACATTTATGGCCAAAAACGAAACTATTTATTTGGCCAAAAGTGTGACATAGTTTTGTGCTTTTACCCATAAGCTAGGCTCCATTCTACACATTAAAAAAATGGTTTTTGATTAGTTTTCAAAAGGAGTGCTACAAGCAAATTTCTATTTGTCAGAATATATCCACTTTGAAAATTAGTAAAAAATCATATATTTATTAAAAAGTTATTAGAAAAACTAGGTATAAACTACATGATCTTAGCTAATTTCTAGCTAAAGCAATTTTAAAAATACCAAAAAAAGTTAACCTTTTGAGGGAGCCACAATAGATGATATGTTATATTTTTTGAAAAAGAACAACACTACTTTCTGCGGCTCCATTTTTTTAATCCCTTAATCTCTACCATTTAAAAAAAATAGTAGTTTAAAAGTAGACACAAAGCACTGTGATCCTTGTTTTTGTTGCATCTAATTTTTTTGAGTGTAAGTATCCTCAATTTCTCATTCAAGGTTAGTATTTCTTGATTTTAAAAAATTTGGCCACTTAAGAACCATTTTTCGCCACCCATCTTCTTGCACTTACCTGGGAACCAATTTGTTTTTGGTATATGGAAAGGAAATTTACTAGAAAAACTTCTCCATCTTTGAAAGAACGATGTAAGTGATTCCCTTCCTTTTGTCTAGTTGTGCATAGTTTTGCAAGGGTTATATCACTTTCAATGTTGTAGGCAATGTGTGTGATTTTTTTTTCATCTAATTCATTCCATGTTCTTATCCGAGGAGGAAGGTGTGTGAACCACTCTAGAGCCTACCTCGAAAGGCTACGTGGGAATAATCTCATTAAGTATGTAGGCTCAAAAGCAATGTGCATAAAAGTAGTGTTAAAAAATATCACATGTTCTATTGGATCTCCCTTTCCCTTGTATTTGTTGAAGTTTTCCATTTTAAAGTGTGGAGGAAAAGGTGGCATGCATATGATTCTATCAATGGGATAAAGACATAGTTCGTCCATTGAGTATGTTTTCTTTATTCTATTAACTTGCATGTTTTCCATTTGTTGTTGCATTGCTTGCATTTGTTGCATCAAAGTTTCCATGGGTGAAGTGGTATTTGTTGGTTGTCCAAATCAACAGATGCAATGAGTCCTAAAGAATAGCCACTTTTTATGTTTAGACTCAAAGATGGATTAGGCCAACTAATGAGATTCAATCAAGGACTGCAATCTCCTAGAATTCTGGCTCTACAAGACCAAGGTGGGTTTCCCTTCACAATGCCTAAAGACTTAATTGAATTGTGCACAGACATTGCATTTTATAGTAGATAATTCTCAATGAAAATATAGCAAGGAAAGCATTGACAACTTCAAATCTAGATATATTTTTTGGCATTTCAACACTCACTCACCAATTAGGAAACAAAACTCAACACCAAACTCAAACCAAACAATAGGAATAAAAATGATTTTGATTTAATAATTTTTTTTTAAAATGCATTTAGTAAAATAACAAATCAGTGCCTAATTCGAGGCCATGGAGTCAAATACAGAATTATAAAGACAACCTCATCAGTAAACAAACTTCAACCAGTGGATTTAAAACTAATAATACTTTGTACTAATAGATCCACTCTGGTTATCATAAAAAATCTTCTTACAGATCCATCCTGCACACCTAAAATCACAATTATCTGCTCAAAGTAATCTAACTATTTCCTTGAAATAGAACCATGAACAAACTCAAACATTTTTGATATATTGAATTTATATGATTAAATGTGTACAAATTTGGAGACAATTTGATGACATTCATACCCTATTTGCATAAACTGATTGACATTTACTCATGAAATCAGCTGTTACAATTTGTGTTATCAATCCATGACTCAGACTCAGCATTTCTTTATCTACCTAGCCCATATAGAAAATTTAGAAACTTTAAAAATGAAAAAAAAAAGAGAATAAGAAGAAACAAAAGAATCCCTAAAATTAATTCGATGATGACACTTGGCAGCTTCCCAGTCTTCAATCTGGAATCTGGAATCTTCATTTGTTTTCCCTCTCTATTTACAATAGCAAACTCTCCTTCTCGTGAAAACCCTTCACCATTTTACCCCCCAGTGAAAAAGAACTCTCCCATGAAAGCCCTCTATTTTTCCCCTTGTTTAACTCCGCTTTTATCATACTCATAAAATAATTTCACTTTCAAAAAAAGAACCTTTCACCTTAAAATATTTACAATGAATATTTTATTCACCCCTGAGGAAAAATTAAAAATTTACCCAGCTTCAATTCACCTTAATTTCCCAGCAATATTATTTTCTTATTCTTTAAAAGGTGGAGGCCCTTTTAAATATTTCCATTGGGCATTTAATTTTTATATTTTAAAACTTGTTTTTAAATGATAAAATCTCCACCACCACTTATCGGGCACATACTTTATGTTATAATGTGTTGCCTTTTAAAATTTTCAAGCCTACCAAACATTCTCCAGCATATCGCTCATCACACAGTAAGTAGGAGAATGGAAAATCAAAGCAGCAGCGATGGAAAGCAAAGCAACATCGCTCATCGCTAGTTGCTAAAGAAAACATGAAAAAGGAGGCGCATGGGCGATGCAAAACTCTAACTTGTTCTCTCTGTTCCATTTCCTCTGGCTGTGGCGGCTCCAATACGTTTTTCCACAAACAAAACCAATTTCCTTATCTCCTGTGCCTCCTCTTCAGCTGGTTTGATGGCAGTCATTGGAATTTCTGCAAACAATTTTGAGACATCCTCTGTAGGCGTGGGCTCACTCCACACGTAAAAGACCACAACATTTGAGTTTTTGAAGCTTTTTCAGCAATCTATTTTATGCACATGCTGCAGGCGCCAACTATCTATGAAGTCCCTTCTCTGCTGCACACTTAATCCATATTTGAGCGCTGGAGTTTATTAATGTTGATTCTTAGTTTGCATTTACCATGGTTGATTGCTGAAATAAAATGAAAAAGGCAAATCAAAACAGCCACGAAGTTTTCTGTGCTGCTGTGAAAGCCATGAAAGCTGTATTTGAGCCAATCAGAAGTAAGAATTAAACTTGCTTGTTTTCCAAAATATTTTAAATATTAACATTTAAACTTTATAAAAAAATGTGACTTCTAATTACTCCTGCGGTCTATTTGGAGAAAATTCACTGTGGGAAAATCAAGACACCTAGAGCCGTGAAAACTTGCCTAGGATAATAATCAATTATTTAGAGAAAACCTATTTCCTCAATTTTTTCCCAACCTTCAAAATTTAGTACCTCCTTTGTAAACTGGCCTTAGGACGTGTTTGCGCAATAGAAGTACATTAAAATAATGTGTCAAATGACCTCAATTTTTGATGAAAATGGAGCTATAGAGATTTTAGACCATCATAACTTATCTTGAGAGCCTGAAACTAAGCAGGCATGTAGACACTTGACCCAAGAATGGAGTGCAAAAGACAGTTTGACAAAAGAGATCACCTTGTCCTGAGGTGAAAGATATTAATTGACAAAGTTGTTCAATCAAGACATTTCTGCAACTGCAGTTGTTCAAAACCAATCAGGGCTCACGAAGTCACCACTTTGAAAAATATCAAACCATCTTCTGCAAGGCTGCCAATGGAAACACAAGATCATTTAGGTACACTGAGTATGTGTACAAAAGTGATTTTCTTCAATTATCGTTCTTCGCGAGATATTAGGGGTCAAAGTTGACCACCTTGAAACATTATCAGAAATGTAGATGTAAAAACTGAACAAACTTTTGATCTCGAAAAAATAGCAAATCAAATCCTGAGACTTTAAAACCTAATAGGAGAGCATATGAATGTTGGGAGAATGGAGGGAACCAATGCATTCGTCGTGACAATAATCCATTTGTGAAATAAGAATGGAGGGCACCAATGCATTTGTCATGACAATAATCCATTTGTGAAATATAAGCTCGAACGAGAGGCTACTTCGCTCAAACAACAAAACTGTGCC
Source organism: Sequoia sempervirens (assembly GCA_007258455.2). NCBI lineage: Eukaryota > Viridiplantae > Streptophyta > Pinopsida > Cupressales > Cupressaceae > Sequoia > Sequoia sempervirens. The sequence continues at coordinate 6,276 of VDFB02145246.1, forward strand.
AAAACCCTCCAGTTTTTCCTTTCAAAACACTGTCAAAACTCATCCCAGAGGCTTGAAAATTGATATACATGTTCATATATGTCACATGAGTGTGTCCACCTAGGGGTTTTGCATAAAAATCAACTAGCTCCAAATTATGACCTTCCAAAGTAGGTCACTTAGGCAGACTTTAGGTGCACTTCTGAGTGTGCAAAAGCAAAATTTTCAAGATTGGGTACTTCAAATTTACAAAATTTGAAGGCGCCACTAGTATTTTTGGTTGAATTTGCATGAGAGGGTTGGCATTGGTGTTAAGCGTGTTGAGGTAATTGTGTGATAGCAGGTTTTGGTTTAGGAATTTAGATGTAAATGTTGAGTTTGGGTTGATGTTTGCTTGAGAAGGATTTCGATTGCCTTGTTGTAAGTGAGATGTAAACATGGTGTTGGTATTGGTATTGTGTTGTGGTGGAATTTGGTTGTTCATGTGTTGGTGTTGTGGTACGAAGTTGATGTTTGGGTTGACACGTTGTTGTGATGGAGGTTGGTTGGTGTTTAGGTTTGACCCAAAAGACATGTTACCAGTGTTTGGTGTAGTGTTGGTTGTTTGGGTTTGCACTCTTGGTGTGGCAATATGCTAATCCTTCTTGTTTTTCTTGGTGAGTTTGGGTTTTGATTTGTGTTTGTGTTGGTTGATGGTGCACCATTTTGGGTGGATGTTGTGGAAAATGGATTTGCAAAAGTCATACCCATCCAAAGCTATACGATGATCCAAATAGATTGGAAAATGTGGGACTTGGTCCTTGGGATATTGCATGTACCCTTTTAGTCCCAAATGTTGGCGTAGGAGGTATTTTAACATGTGTTATGTGTAGTTTCACCAAGTGGCATACTAGTGGGCATTTTTTGTGAGGAGGAATGACCTTATGTAAATGTGTTATGACCTTAAATTTGAGTTTGTGTTTGTGTTGTTCCCTCTACAATTGTGGAAGTGTCAAAACCAAAGGGAATCTTGGCACCATTTTGAGTGAACGCTAGGAAGTACTTATTAGGATCTTCTTTGACCATCTCTTCTATAATATGCACTATCTTAGGATCTATGGAAGCTTGTTCAATCTCTTCGAGTGCTAGATTTTGGTTAACCTCCTTCAATGTAAATTATCAAATGGATTTGGAATTTCATCTTGTGACATTTGAGGTTGGTTTGAAGAGGATGCAAAGTTCATGGTGCTAGTTGGATTGAAATTGGGTTCATATGAGGAATCCATGTCTTTTCGTTTCCTTTGTGACCTAGTGAAGACCATATACGACTTGTAACCTTGAGGCTTTTGAAGATTAATGCAACTAAAGATAAAGATGCAAACTAAAGATGGTAATGCAAGCTAAGGATGGTAATGATAATAAGATTATGCTATATTTTTGGGATTTTTGGAATATAAAGATACAAGATGGGAATGCAACTATGACTAAGCTTGATATAGAAAGTGGTAATGAGACTATGAAAATAGTCAAAATTAAGATGATTAGTAGCAAAATCTTACAATAGGAATGAAAATAGTCAAAATCTTACAACAGGAATGAAAATAGTCAAGATGAAGATGATCAGTAGCAAAACATCACTTACAATAGAAGGAAATACTCTTGTAATAAAGAGGGTAAGTCTAAAAATATCCAACACTTGTTAAACAACATTCACTGTTTTTTTTTTGAATAAATCAATATCAACTAAAATATAAGCATAAATAATGTTATTTTATTTAAAAATTGTTTTTTTACTAATAAGTATTTTATTAAAATACACATATCGTTGTGGTAAACATGTAGCATGGTAATAGGAGCTAGTGTGCAATTTAATATTCTAGACGCTTGACCTGTCCTTATCACTCCAAATATTGAACATGGTAGGAGCTCGATATGCTGGTTCTGCATTAGCTTTATCATTTAAATCCTCAAGAGACAGACCTATACGGTGCCTGTCAGACATTAGATTCTCAGACACAGCTCTAACATTATCCGAGGACAGAGAGTGAGGCAAGTAGAATGTACTTCTTGTGGAGGTACCTGGAGATGGTATGCTTTTAAAGACTGATGTCCTAGAAGCAACTGATGCTTCCTGTGTATCACTGTATAATGGAAGAAAGGAATTGTCCATCACCAGTCCATGAGTATGTGCATGTCCATGACCGGCTGCAGGTTTCAAGCTTAGATTGTATAAAACACCATCGCTGTTTTCTGTTGAGATAGATAAATGTATATCAGGGTGCAGTTGCTGATGTGATATCACTGGGTAACCTGGAGCAGGGTATTCAAGATCAACCTTAGATGATGCAGTAGCAGTACTGTCATAGCTCACTTGGTCTGTCACTGAAATCTGGTTTATTGTATTACAAATTATAGATTCATTCTCTTTCATTTCAACACGAGCTACTTCTCCTTCTTTCATGAGCTGCCTAACCACTTCCATGGAGGAATTTAAGTTCACACTGCTTTCCCTATTTCTTACTGCTCCTTTCCTGCTCTTCGAATTGCCTTCTATGGGTAGTGTATCTTTTATGATTCTTTCCACATCATACCTTCTTATGTCAAAATTTGTAATGGGATTGACTCCTCTGTGTTTGATAGTTACAATGTCATCAGCTTCGGCTGCTTCTTCCTGTGTGTCTGAGTTCAATGATAATCATTAGCCCTTTCATATGATTTGATTACTGAATGCATTCCTTATGACCTATAATGCAGCATAACGCTTTTGTTTGGAAATCTTATCTACAAACTGAGAGTGTTGCACTCACCAAATCTTCCCAGATGCAAATACTTGTTCCCTTCAAATCTTCCAATACTTGTTCCCTTCAAATCTTCCAATCCTATAAGGCTGCAAATACTCTTTTGATGAAATATGAATCCATTTTTCAAATTCAAATACCAGTATTTCACATAATATTCAAGTTCATTTAGTAAGCAAAAGCCAACCCTTCTTACTCCACGATAGAATCCCTTAAAAAAGCAGTACTAAGTCTGCGAATTTTATGACTTAAGTGTTGTTTGAGTTTGTAAACATAAATCTAATGGAACTTCACTAAATATTTAGCATCGGCATAGCTCATTTATGCCTGAACGTGAACTGCATTGATATTTGTTTCACATTTGAATAATGTTTGATGGTAAACAATACACAAGAATGGAAATATAATATCTCTAATTATATGTTTTTAAGCATAATATTTTTAAGTTTTGATTTGTTTAGATGATTCATCTGAAATTATAGTAATAGATGAGTTCTATTGAATAATTCAATATGATTGAAGACAAAACACCTAAATAAATCAAAATTAGAATGTGCTGTTAAAACTTTCTCCAACTACACAATTCCATTGTGAGGATTAAGAAAATTCAATTACCTTCTTAAATAACTAATATATTCTATCCTTGAGAAATTTTTCATCTCTTCTAATTCTTTAGCATAGTTTCCAATCTGCAGTTGTTGCAAAAACCAAAATTTTATACCAGCAAGCTAAATATTTGATGAAAGATATAGATCAGAAAATAAAAAATTAATATGTACAACCAAAGTAATGTAAAGTCATACCGGAAAGTTTATTGCAGCTGATGGACCCCGATACTTAAGAGCTGCCAGATCATAAGCTCTGGCTGCACTCTCTTCCTTACCGTAGCTACCTAGAATTTCAAACCATAAATCTAGAATTTCAAAGAGACTTGAAATTCAAACCCTATAATACATTATTACAAACAAGTAAAGTATTTGCTTACCAATATATACTGAGAAGTCCAATCATTATCCAGAATTCATGGGTGACAATAAAACAGACAAAGTACTCTAGTTAGTGTCTAGCAAAGAATAATAGTTTTGGTCTGATAGCTATATAATCATAAACCACATCTCTAGTTTTAGGTAAAGGAAAGTAAACAAATCTTTATGTAGCTAATTTTAAAACTTAACACTCTAAGCCACACGGTTATGAATTTCATTACACGACCTTAAAATGAAGGAAATCCTGTTGCTAAACGTATAAATCATCTATAAATAATGGATTTTGAAGTAGAGTCCATGTTGCTCTGTAAAGACTAAAGTTTAGAAATCTTATAGCCAGATTAATTAAAGGAAAAAAGAAAAAATCATAAAACTGACCTCGTTTTCTCTTGCCATTCTGACCCTCTGTTCTGCAGCTGTTGTCCCACAAATGGGCTTCAAATCTCCCTGTATATTTGTTTCTGTATTGAGACCCACAAAATGATATTCAAAAGTAGTCCTGGATTTATACAACATTTCAAACTGTCTGTTAAGAAAAACTAAATATAACTATATATAAACATACTTGGCGACTCCACGGTAGGCTGAAGTAAATCTTCCACTGGGGGTTAATGATGTGTCTTCTGTTGGACCGGAAGTTTGAATTTCTTGCTTCTTCCTACGTCTCTTTCTTTGTGATGTTCCATGGCTACCTGCGGACGGAAAGGCTGCAAACGATTTTGACTGAATAGTCTGTTCTGATGACCAGTCATGTTGAGCACGAGGTGCAGGTTCAGGTACAGAAGGTTCAGTACTTGTAGTAGTGCCCATTAAAGTACTTTTTCTATAATTTTTGAAGTTGAAATTACTGGCCTTTCTGTTTATGCAGAGATTGCTATATAGAATATTGGGTAAGCTGGGTTCATATTCCTCCAAAGTGTTTGTATTTGTGGCCGAGGTGTGATTTAGGTCTATACTTGTAATCAGGGCTGCACATGATTTTGACTGAACAGTCTGTTCTGATGACCAGTCATGTTTAGCACCAGGTGCAGGTTCAGGTACAGCAGGTTCAGTACTTGTAGTAGTGCCCATTAAAGTATTTTTTCTATAATTTTTGAGGTTGAAGTCACTGGACTTTATGTTTCTGCAGAGATTGCTATATAGAATATTGGGTAAGCTGGCTTCATCTTCCTCCAAAGTGTTTGTATTTGTGGCCGAGGTGTGATTTAGGTCTATACTTGTAATCAGGGCTGAGTTGAGATTTGCTTTTGTATGTGGGTGCGTTCTTCTGACTGTACTGTCCAAGGAACAAGCCTGCCCTGATGGTCCTTCGACAAAACATCTCAACCAACGAGCTTTCTGGTACATATCATTATCAGGTAACCTTTTCTCATGGCATTCTGAATGTTAATGGAAAAGATATAAGTTTTTCATTACAATCTTCAATTTAGTGACCACTTATTGTGACTTAAAGTTTTCCCTTTATAAATAGTGGTGACATATAAAATAAAATTAAGAAGTTCAAGTATGGTATGTCATATAAAATTAAAGAAGCAATAGAAGAAATGAAAGCAAATACAAATTTGAATTTATCTTCCATAGCATATCTATTCATAGATATGCTAAGCTGTTAGTAATCAGGGGGAATTGTAATAGAAAGTAGAAAGTGAATTATTATCTTATCATAATGTTTATCAATGTGTGCAGGTCAAAAAGCACTAATAAGAAATCACAAGCATCTCTAATGAAAAACATGGAAACATTAATATGTAATATTTGTAAATTATAAAAGAATTATAATGTTAATAACAAAGAACAAATGGGGTATTCATGTAAGTGACTACATTATATTTACAGACAATATCCAAGCTTGCAAATGGGAGTGGAAACAATTTGAAGACCTTGACATATCATTGGTGGAGATTAATAACCTTAGACAAGTATTAAAGGACAAATTTATTCTGTTTAAGCAGGGAGGGCACGAGATTATATGAAATGGATCAAAATCAGGCTGGTATAATGTGAGGGATGGCTATAAAATAGCATCTGGGCAGCAAGAAAGAACCAAAACCTAGTTACCTATCCAATTATGCTGGAATAGAGTGTGCATACCAAAGGCTGGCATCTTCACATGGGCAGCATTGCAAGGTAGAATTTTGACAGCAGATTGGTTTAGAAGAATTGGATATAAAAGCCCTTCAAGATGTTCACTATGTTCCAATAGTGAGGAGAATGTCAACCATATGCTTCTAACATGCCCCTTCTCCCTTGAATGTTGGCCGTGGCTTTGTGCTAAACTTGGTTGGATATCAGCATTACCAAATGATATATTCACACTATTCAAATCTTGGCCAATTCTTTTTAGGGACAGCTTGTGTGGAAATTTTTGGATAATTTCTCCTTCAATTTTGATATGGGAACTATGGAAGGAGAGAAATAGGAGAGTATTCCAAGGGAAATCCATGTAGATAGAAATGCTTATGAATAAGATTGAAGTTGTCATTGTGGAAACAATGAACTTGAAAATTCATTCCCAAAACAACAAAACAAAATTTTATATAGGCTGGGATGACAGTATGTTCAAGAATTGGTTTGGTCTAAAAACTCCTCAAGTTATTGGGAAAGGGTGTCAAGTCAACAAACAAATCAGAGCAAATTGTAAATGGAGACCTCCAAATATTGGTTGGTTCAAACTAAATTTTGATGGAGCCTCTAGAGGGAATCTAGGTCCATCAAGAGCAGGTGGTGTGATTCACTCTTGGTAGGGAAAAACTATTGCAAGATATTCAAAACCATTGGATATTGATACAAACAATGTGGCAGAATTTAAGGCTCTAGTGTGAGGGCTATCCCTTTGCATAGAATTGAACTTGGCAAAAGTAGAAATTGAAGGGGGTTCAGCTATTGTGGTAAATGTGATAAGAGCTAAGAAAGTGTTGAGCTGGAAATTACAATCTTTACTAGATTCAGCAATAAACCTGATGGATAAGTTTGAAAATGTAATGATTAACCATATTTATAGAGCAGGCAATACAAACCATATTTATAGAGAAGGCAATAAAATGGCAGATGCATTGGCAAATATGGGAGTTGATGGAACGACACTTAAACAGATAACTCCATGATGAGCAAGGCTTTATGTGGATAAGGATTTGAAGGTCATTTGAGAGGAAGAGAAGAGAGTCGTTTAGGATTCTAAGAGTGGAGTGTCAAGTAAGAAGGAAGAGAAGGAAACAATGACTACTTCAAACACCATTTACAATGAGGTCCACATTGAAGAATTGGATTCACTCCCAGAATCGACAGTGGCAGATGCATCTCCAATTTTGGGAATTTAGTTTCTGTTCGTAGTGTGGTCTAGCAGTAGAAGAATACATGAGGCAAAAAGGGCAAAGATAAGGACTCTTGTTGATTTCTGTTCGTAGTGTGGTCTAGCAGCAGAAGAATACATGAGGCAAAAAGGGCAAAGATAAGGACTTGTGTTGATCTTTGGTGTTTCACGTTCTGATTTTGTTCTTCTCATAGAAACCATGATTCTACTTGTTTTATCTTCTGTTGAGGCTTCAAGAATAATTAAGTGAAAACAAAATTCAAAATGTTGGTTATACCCTAAAACAATCCTAAGAAGATTTAACTATAAAATCATTAAGTTCAAGTTCAAATTTTTAATAGAACCATACAAATTAATAATTAAGGAGCATATCATACCTGCACTGTCATTTTTACTAAAGTCTCCGAGACTAAAAGAATCATCAGACTTCAATGAACCCATGCTGTGATTTCTGCATATCACTTGGTGCCAAGAGAAAAGAAAACTCATCCATGCCCAAATCAAATCATCCTTATAACTTATTGCAATAATAAGAGTAATAGGCAACACTCAAAACATTGTCTCTGCAATAATTAGATTAGTATATTATTTTAAAAGTAAAGAAAATATACAAGCATTGTCTCTATATGTTTAAATATAAATATATCAACATAAGAATTGAATTAAAATACTTTCATCTTATCATGGATTAAATAAAGAAGATCCAAAATATCAAATGTAAATATATTATTTAATCTTTTAAATTTAACAATGTCTCTTTTAAAGTCAATAGTGGTATTGCTTGATGGTTAAGTTGTTGTAAACCTCACCATTCATAGCTTAGGGTCAAAAGTGTTTACCCCTCTTAATAAATTATTGGAACAATATCTTTTTAAAATTATAATTATAATTATAAAAAAATCAAGATATAATGTTTTTGATAACCCAGAAGTATCCTCACGACTTAGCTTAGTGCCAAAAAAATCAAGATATAAGAATTATTATTAAAACAGATCCAAAACTACACTCTTTCAACTATGGAGATACAAAAAAAGCCATTAAAATTCAATAAAATTTGTATTGGTTATTCTATATCAACATAAATAATAACAACTATGGAGATATAAAAAAAATCCATTAACATTCAATAAGATTTGTATTGGTTATTCTATATCAACATAAATAATAATTAATTATTCTATATGAACACAAATAATAATTAGTTTTTGTTAAAGGAAAAAACCGGTTTTACAGGGACTTGAAACCACAAGTTTACAACAAAAGAAAGAGAAGGACAAAAAATTCTAGCGGAATAAATAGGCTGCAATAACAGAAAAAGCTAGATAAAGCAGCAGCCAGCCAAAAAAGGCTAGGAAGGTCAATCAAAAAACCAGCGGAAATGCAAGCCAAAAAGCTAGTAGCAACTAACCAGAGTCTCTACCTCCAGATCCTGCATATCCTAAACACCCAAAAAACTAGCAGCAACTAACCAGAGTCTCTACCTCTAGATCTTGCATATCCTAAACACCCTTCTTGAACATTTGGATCATCTACAGCGTGGGGGGTGCCTTCCTTTTCAGATTATATATTGACATAAATAATAAAAATATTTTATCATCTAAATCAAATTATCTTCATAAAATATGAAAATAAACTCAACTATCAACTCTGAAAAAGATTAAATAAAATATTTATGAAATCAAAGGATATGAATAAGAATAACAGAAGAAATATCTATTTCAAGATTGATGAAATAGGTACCTTATCATAATTTAGAAAGGAAAGTAGGTTTTTGCATTGGATTCTTCAAAAGAGAAGCCTCATTCTCTTCCTTATTGATCCTTGATGGACATCTCTGTAAAATTTCCTTCTACAATCACCATCAATATCATCAAAAGAATAGTTTCATATGGATGTAAGTTTTGTACATATATATAGGTTCAACTTTTAAAAAAAGCATGTGAACCGATAGTCAATTATTTTGTGAGTTCCAACATATTTGTGAAGATTACAATCTTAAGAAGTAATATTTTGTGAACTATAAGCTAGACAATTATTTGTGAGTTCCAACTTAGGTATTTGTAATGATTACAACCTAGAAAAGTAATGGCATGTGAATCAACTTCCTATAATTACAACCCTAAAAATTAATAGCATCTGAACCATTAGGTAGTCAATTATTCGTAACTTCCATTCTAAGTTTGAATATTTATCTGGTAGATCTTTTATGAGTTCCAACCTAAGTACAACCCTAAAAAATAATATACATAAAACTATTTTTTATTAATTACTATAATCATTTTTTACATGTGATGCCCTTGTACCACGGGAAGGTGGGGTGGGGAGAAATCTCTCATCCTAAATAGATGGATAGGAAACTCTTTCTGATAAGGTTGATAACCCTAAATATATAGGGAATTTTATTTTACGTAGGGAATCTCTCCCCACATAAAGACCAATAATGTACCACTTTGTAACTCATCCTCTCCCCACCTAAAGACCAAAAATGTGTAACTGTGTAACTCAACCCAAATATTATACCGTATTTTTTGGGATATACCTCTATATATGTGTAACCTTGTAATACATCTCTACAATTATAAAGAAGGTATTGTACCCAAGAAAGCATTGCATTTTGATTGCTTTGAAGAGAGAGAGAGGAAAGTCTTTTGATAAGGTTGATAACCCTAAATCTATAGAGAATTTTTCTTTCCCAAGAGTTGCAAGAAACATTGCTATTTTGAAGATACTAGATCAGCAACCTTACAATATTATTTTTTAAGGTATAGTTTTATTCATATTATTGTATTCTCTTATGTAGTACTTCATGTAGATTTACCTATAATTTTTTTGGAAACTATCTTTATTTTTATTAATATATTGTGAAAGGATGAAATTTCATCAATGAATATATTTTCGTGTTGTTTTCTGTGCTACATAATATATAAGCTCACTTTTATTAATATATTTTGAAAGGATGAATTTCATCAATGAATGCATTTTCCTTGTTGTTTTGGGTGCTACATAAGAGGTGAGCTTACTGCAGGCTGAGGACTCTTTTGCAAGATGGAAAGTACGAGATTCTATTAACTATTGATTTTTATATATTTTTTTTCTTTAAATGCCATGGTTTTATTATAGATTTGATTGAATCTGTTGTTTATTTTTGTTTTATTGTTATTCATTATTCTTTATAAATATGATTTTTTCATTTTACAAATAACTATTTTTTTTTTTTATCAATCTCAGATTGCACTCAATTTACCATAGATGATGATTACTCATTAAGTGTGATCTAAATCTTTAATGGAAAAAACCTTACACAATAATACAAAGATTTTTCTTTCTTGTTCTTTTCTTTGTTCTTTCTTTCACACAGTCTGGCTGCTGTTGTTTTATCTCTACCAGATCTGTATGTTTCATATCTTGTGGAACTTGTTTTGAGTGCCTTAGACCATTCTTGTTTCACTTTGTTGTGCCTCCTGTTCTTGTGCTTTAACAAGTTTCAGAGCCCTCTCAAAACCTGGTTTTTATCCTTAATAAAAACCACATCAGATCTCATCTAATCTAATTTGCATTAGGATAAGATATATCTTCTCTTTGGGAACAGCATGGTTGAAGATCCTGTAAACTTGCTATAAAAGAAAGTACGTTGTAAAAATAATCATATCATGAAAGCTAAGCAATAGTCATTGAAGATTGTTAGTACTTCACAATTCATTTTTTTCGCGCTCTTGCCCTGCTCTTGTATTCTGATTTGGTTTCCTTTAGCAATGGGAATGGACGATATACTTGGTATTTATATCATTTTTAATATTGGTTCTTTCAATGACTTTTTAAGTTTAGCTTGAATCTCAGTATTCTATTTATTATTTATTAGTACAGTTGACAGTCACTAAGATATGGATTCTAATACTAAATTCTTGTATGTGCTCTACATTTGCAGAATCCTATAGGGATAAATTGATGGATAGAGAAAACATGCCCGTCGTTCGGTTTGGCACTGGAAGAAGTTCAATCTACTGTGGAGTTACTAAGTGTGTTTGCATTTACTTTTAATATATAGAGAGATTGATTGATAGATATTCAAATAAAATGTTACTTTGAAGTAATATTATGTGGGACTCAATGCAGGCATAAATGGACAGGGAGATATGAAGCCCATCTTTGGGACAACAGTGGCCAAAGAGACGGTCATAGCCGTAAGGGTAGACAAGGTTAGTTTTATGAATAAATATTGCAATAAGTTATGAATTAAACCCTTTTCTTTCTACAGGCCTAAATGGGCTCCAGTAGCTAATAAAATCAGGTACCTTTGAAAGTTGTTTCTATAGATTCAGTGCTTTGAAACAAAATCTCGGAGATTTCATTGATGGGCTTCTACGAAGTGTGTTATGTTTTGAAACAAGATCTCCAATATATATATTTGTATTGTCTTTAGTAATATAAACGGGTTCCTTCTTGAAAGTATGCATTTGACAACTAAGTTAATTCTTACTTGGATACTAATTAGAGTACTTTAACCGTCTTATTGTGATTCCTCCATTGTGGATAATGATTGGACTCTCCAGTATATCTCGGTAAGCAGATATTTTTAATTAGTTTGTTCTACATGTAGTAAGTGATTTGAGTTCATAGAGTCTGTGAAGTTCCAGATCTGTAATTGAACTGTCCATTGATGTAATGTAGGCGGCTTTGATAAGGAGGAGAAAGCAGCTAGAGCTTATGATCTGGCAGCTCTCAAATTTTGGGGTCCATTAACTCTAACAAACTTTCCGGTATGATTTTCTAAGAGTTTTTTTGTTCGCTGATATTCTACCATCTCTCATAAAATTCCTTCGGTGGTCATTCTAATTTCTCTCATAAAATGTTCAGCATGTTATTTTATAACATTTGGCTTTCCTGTATCAAATGCAAGTTAAAAACTATGAGGGGGAGTTAAAAAGTATGAAGAACATGTCAAAGCAAGCATGTGTTCAATTTATAAGGAGGTAATTGGGTTTCCTACCATCTATGCAGATTTGTATAAGGCTGTCTATCTGGAGAGAGATTTCAGTATCTATCAGGAAGATTACTTCAATTTAGAACAAACTATGTAATAGGTCACAAACCGCTTCATATGGATTTATCACACTGTTTGATTATTAGGGATTTTCTCGATTTGTGTTTACAAACTTTAAAAGCGATAAATATTTTTTTCAATTCATTATAATTATTATTTGATTGTGTGCAATTATTGATTGTAAATGTGTTTTTTTTTCTCAAACCCCAATCAATTTTGCAGGACTAGCACTGGCTTTTCAAGTGGGGCATCAATCTACCGCGGGGTGACACGGTCTGGATTGAATAGTTTACCTAGATGAAATTATACTATTATCTTAAACATAGATATGGAAAGCTGAAATTAATTTGTCACTGGTAAGCTGATTAATATAAATTCCAGAATTGACCTAACGTAGCTCTACAAATCCTTCATATGACTTGGCAGACATCATAATGATGGAAGGTGGCAGGCTAGGATTGGGAGAGTTGCAGGGAACAAGGAATTGTATCTGGGAACATTCAGTGAGCACATCTCTCTCAGTTTGTAGTATAATACTTATGCAACACATTGAGCTGTTGTTTCATTATAATTGCAAACAATAATAAAACCAGATGAAAAGGCTAATGATTCTTGTTTGAACTCACAGACACAGAGGAAGAGGCTGCCGAAGCTTATGACATTGCCTCCATTAAATTCAGAGGAGAAAGTGCCATCACAAACTTTAACACAAATCGATATGATGTGAAAACCATTATGAGCAGCACACTGCCCATAGGAGGAAAATCAAAGAGGATTAATGTTGAAGAAGTACAAAATGAGGGAAACACATCTTCCTGCACAGACAATAGTGCACCTACAGCTCCATTTAGTTATATTAAAAAAGGATCAGTTGTTTCAAAGGCACCACCAGCTTTGGAAAACATGTTGTCTTTGAGTACTTCCACATTCTACTCTCCCGGGGAGTCCTCAGGTCTTGTGAGAGCTGGTCATGAGAAAGTGAATAAGGATTCAGAAAGTGGGCCTCATGCAGGAGCAGCATGTCAACCTCCAATTATGTTCAATATCTGGAGCGACATAAGGATGTCAAAATCTTAGTATTTTGAAATACTAAGATTATTCTGGTTAAGACAATAATCTTTTTGCTTTTGGTACTGTGGATAGTCCCATGACACCCTCCGAACTTATTTTATCATGCTTTTCACAATTTTAAGACCTAGACTTGGTCCTTCGCGATATATCTAATCTTGGAGGAGCTTTTTGGAGAAAGATTTCTCTCTACTTTATACGATATGCTGGACATAAGTAATGCAAAGTTTTTGAAATTATATTCTTGTGATATTTTTTAATTTTTTTAATTTTTTATTTTAGTGTATTTAAGATTGAATTTAGGTGATGATATATTGAAAACCTTATAGTAATGTGAAGTTTTCTAAATTATATTATTGTGATTGATTATATTGTTGTGATTGTTTTATTGAGTGTTTTATTTTAAGGTTGAATTAAATTATATCATTGATAAGAGTAATATATTGAACATTAAGTAATGCAATTTTTTTCAAAGTGTACTATTGTGATTTTCTTATAGAATGTTTTATTCTAAGACTAAATTAGGTCGTGCTTACAATAAGTGTAATGTGTTGAACATTCAAGTAATGTGAAATTTTTCAAATTATATTGCTGTGACTTTTTTTTACTGATTTTTTAATTTTAAGATCAAATTAGGTCATACTTATAATAAGTGCAATACCTTGAACATTCTGAGTAATTCAAAGTTTTCCAAAGTATACTATTGAGACTTCTAGTTCAAAGTTTTCCAAAGTATACTATTGAGACTTCTAATTCAAAGTTTTCCAAAGTATACTATTGAGACTTCTTTACTAAGTGTTTTATTTTAAGGTAGAATTATGTCATCTTACAGTAAGTACAATATGTTGAACATTCAAACAATACAAAACTTTTCAACCTATAGTATTGTGACTTATTTACTAAGTGCTTTATTTAAAGGCCAAGTTAGCTCATGCTTACAACAAGTGGTTGAGAAATAGGATTGAGAACAAAATTGATAGCATGTAATATTATATTCTTAAAGAATACATTTTTTTATATATGATTGAGCTTATAGTGTGATAGGTATAATATATAGAAGCATTTTATGTTATGATGTGAAGAAATAGAAGAAAAATTATTTAAAGATTTTATATATTTTTTACATATAAAAATTATAATTAAAAATAATTAAAATAGGTGTAGAAAATTAATTAATTTAAAAGGAAAAATAAAATAATTATCAAAATAAGAAATATGTACAAAATAAAATAACTCTTCAACTAAAAATAATGTAAACAATAAAGATAGAACTAAAATAAATTATTTGTCTATACATATAATAAATAAAATATTTATAAGTAAATAAAATTAACATAATTATTTTAATTATATCTATTTTTAAACATTCTTCTAAAATATCATGACTGGATACAAGGTATTGGCTTCATTATAATATGGGTAAGGGATCACATAGCACACAATATGGTATTTTGTCATTGGAGATGAGTTGGTCACTCATTATGTCTATTTGTACTAGCTGTACTTTACAGGGTAATGATATTACTCCAAGACAAGCTTGGATCCAGTGCACAGTTTTACAAGTTACACAAGTGCTTAAAGTTTGATATAATGTATGATCTAAAGTTTATGCTTGTCAACCATATGGTGAAAAATCTAATGCACAAGGCTTTACCTTTGAAGTCCACGATATATTCTACAAGTTACCCTTTGATATAGCATTCCCACTTTGAAGCCCTTTTGATAGTGTTCAAAAAATAATGTGGCCTTGAAATCATGTAACTTGGCATATATTGTATCTGAGGTGGCACTGACGATGGTTGACATGACAAATAATCTTGGTATAGTGGCATTGTTCACATGCCATGGGCATTATGAAATGGTAATGTTGAGTGAGGTGGCATGACAAGTAAGCAAGTTGATCGTATTTTGACTAGGTGGAAAATTGAATGACATTAATGTAATCCTTGCATGCATTTCTTACGAATTGACTAGTCATTTTATAGGTATGTTTCATATGTTTTGTTCTAAATGTATTTATTCAATCTATGAGCTCTTTTTAAATTATTGTTGTCATTCTTTGGAGTTAAGTTATTCTGAAAGTTCATTATGGTTCTAGCCTTCAAAAACTTTAATCTTGGAGCTTGTTGGTATGACTTTCTTGCATGCTCTTCATTATTCAGTAACTCATTGTTTACAAAACAATGTATGTTTTATTTTGGTTTCATTATGATATAATGGAAATGATTGACATCTCAGACAGTAATTTGTGTTTTGGGTCTTTTGTTGAAGAAGGTACAATTTAATGTTTTTACTTTTCTTGTTCGTTTGCCTACTTTGAAGGCTTGATTTATATAATTCTATTGGGCCATATGTGACTAGTGAAACTGTCATATTTTTGAGAGATGACTAATTATTTTATAGGTATTTTTCAAATGCTTTTATTTTAGATGATTTGTTCTATTTGGATTTAATCAATCTATGAGCAGTTTTTAAAGTATTGTTGTCATTTTTTGGAGTAAAGTTATTTTGAAAGTTCATCATGGTTTCACTAAGAACATGAATGATATTCATTTTTCATGTTAATATAATCAAATCAAGAACATAGGTGTGAATTTAAAAAATAAACCATAGAGAATATAAATTTTGAAAATGATTTATGAGAGCATGCCATGCCATTAAACTCCGATTATCTTAATTGTTTAGGGAAAAATCATAATTTTCATGATTCAATTAAGAGTACCTCCAACAACATAAGATTTTGATACTATGACTTCAAACATATCAACACCATCAAACTTGCATCTAACATAAGTGCAGCTTCCAATTGTTTCTGAGGATTTTTTATAGGTAACATCAAGGTACAACCCACACATGACTTGAATTTGATGATCTATCTTGCCTACCAAGCAAATTTTCTGCAATATTTATTTATTCAAATTTTCTCTCCAAATGCTAAGGTGTATCTTCTTAGTATAATATGTGCTCATTTAGTTTCTATCAAAATATTTACCAATTTGCTAAAATCTAAAATGAAAATATTATTGACTAAATATATACTAGAACCAACTATATGTTGCTTCCTAGTATCAATTTCCATGGCATCACCCAATGCCATGAGTACAGAATTCCAATACCTATAGTTTCTACATGGTTCCACTTCTTTCATAACTATTGGAAGATAAACCATTTTATCTTCTCTAATTAGCCGATAGGCTATTTTTTTGAAGATTTCATCAAGATTTTTGTTAGCCAAGCCGTGAGTTGGATTTGCTGAGACTGGAGATGTCCCGGCCAATGGCAACTTGACCAGGTTTTTTTATGGCAATGTGGAGCTTGGTAATTATGTGAGTTGGCAGTGGTGGAGTTGGTTGCCCCGGAAGAAGAATGCTAAGTTTTTTCTTGTGCGAGGATTAATGCATCCTACCATTCTTGTACGATGGTGCAAGACATTGTAAATGCAATATTCAATGTTGCAGTGTGGGAAAGTATACTTCAAAATGTGCCAGAAAATATATTGATTAAGTTGCATTGTTGAAAGAGCCATTGTGGTGTTGGTTTGATAGTAAAATATTCTAAAAATTATCACCTTCGGTTTTGTGGCTGGTTTTATAAGAGACTATTGTAAAAATTGTTAGCTTTGGCTCCGTTTTATAGCAGATTGGAGGGTTTTAAAATTATTGTTCTCTCCAATTTGTAAGTCATTTTACATGGGTGTTTTGCATAAATAATTTCTTTATTTTTTATGTTAAAAATATTGTTATCCAGAATTGTAAGTCATTTTACATGGGTGTTTGGCATTATGGTTTTGTATGGATGGAGAAATTATATTTAAATCTTATTTCTTGCATTTATTGTTTTAGTTATATTTGTGCATCGTTGTCATTACACCCATTAACATAGGAACAATTGTAGATTAGCATAGGAGTGACTGCATATATATATATATATATATATATATATATATATATATATATATATATATATATATATATATATATATGTAGAGGGGTAGTATGAAAGCAAAAACATGTTGGAGATAAAATTAGTTTGGTGGTTGTTAAGTGTTATTCTTTCTAAATATTTCTTTTATCTATTCAATTTATTTGTTTGAAGTTTCTGATGAGATTTTCGTCAACCCAGTCGTGAATAGGATTTGTTGTGTAATAGCT
Organism: Sequoia sempervirens; assembly: GCA_007258455.2. Classification (NCBI taxonomy): domain Eukaryota; kingdom Viridiplantae; phylum Streptophyta; class Pinopsida; order Cupressales; family Cupressaceae; genus Sequoia; species Sequoia sempervirens. The sequence goes on from VDFB02145246.1 coordinate 23,588, forward strand.
CTTTTACAATTTCTCTATTTATCTATAATATTTAGTGCCAGGAAATGTAGCTCAAATTTTTGATTAAGTCTATGACGTTGTAGGCATTTTGTACAAGTTATTGCTACTCATTGGCTTTATGAGTTTTATTTAATGTGGGTTTGGTGCCAAAGAATGTAGCTCAAAATTTTAATTGAAAATCCAACTCTTACACAGACTGCTTGTCTTGTATGAATATGTTTAGTGTGGATTTTCAATCATCTATTATTTACCTATGCTTCTTAATTTTTTTTCTAATATTTTTTTTACAATTTCCCTATTTTGTCTATAGTATTTAGTGGCAAATAATGTAGCTAGAATTTTGAATTGAGAAGCCAAATGTTACATAGAATTAATTGTTACACCTTGTCTAGATAGTGATAGAATTTTAGGTAAGCAGGAATATGCTGCAAACTCAAATCTTATCATGCATTTGACTTGAACTGGGTTCTTCACTTTGAATATTCTTTGTAAGTAATTTCACATACATAGATGTCCATATCTAAACTTCTTTGGTCAAGGGAAATTGGAAAATACCTATTAGAAACACACTTAACAATCACAGGAAAATGACAGATGTTGGAAAACCCACATTAAATAGAACTTTAAAATATGGAGAATAGAATGGGAAAACTACGATAATGAACATTTTGGTATGGGGAATTGGGAAAAATAATATCATGAAGAACAGTTTGTTATGGGAAGTTCAAACAGTTGAGAAAAAAAGAATATCATGCAACATATTGGTACAAGACGAAAAGTGAAATTGGAAAAGAGCTATTAGGAAAACACTTAAGAATCACAAGAAAATGACAGATGTTCCAAAACCCACATTAAATAGAACTTTAAAATATGGAGAATAGAAGAGGAAAACTACGATAATGAAAAATTTGTTATGGGGAACTGAATATCATGAATAATAGTTTGTTGTGGTGAAGTTGAAATAGACAAGGAAGAAAGAATATAATGAAACATATTGATATAAGACACTGTCATCCAACGTAATTAGCAAGGTCCATCGCTTACATAAACAAACTCGGGTAGTTTGTTCCAAGGAGCTTCAAGTAGATCAGGAAAAAAAGAATATCATGAAACATATTGATACAAGATTCGAGCTATGTTCTTTGTTAATAAATATTGAAGACAAATAGAGAAATTATATAAGAGGTGTTAGAATAACAATTATTTGCTACAAGTCATTTTACATGGGTATTTTGCATAAATGATTTGTCTATAATATTTAATGCCAAGAAATGTAGCTTGAATTTACAATTAAGTTTGTGGCCTTATACGCATTTTATAGAGATTGTTGCATCATATAATTGTTTTCATAGCCTAAAGAAAATAGGTATCATCATAAAGAACTGGGTTTAAATAATTGATTTGGCCAGTTTAAAAGATATTTGTATAAGCGTGGAGAAAAAAATATTTTGGTGGCTTTTAAGTGTTATTCTAATAGCTCTTTTATTTTTTTAACTTTATATTTTTAGCCAATAGTCTATTTGTTTGAAGTTTCCACTAGGATTTTCATCAACCCAGTTGTGAATAGGATTTTTTGTCTAATAGTGCTTTTATAATTTCTCTATTTGTCTATAATATTTAGTGCCAGGCAATGCAACTCAAATTTATGTGTATATATATGTATTGAATTGCCCAATTCATATTTAAAAAAATACATATAGGCAGAAATATATATCCATATATACAGACCAAGACCACTGTGGCTCGTTTGAGAATGCAACAACAATTTATATATGCACATGTATATCTAAACAACTATGTATGCTATCTTTATTTGTATTTAGGTAAAATTTGATTTAAAAAGAGTTAAAAATAGAATATGTAAGTATTATTTATCTTCTAAGAAAATTTCTACAATACAACCATAACATCTAATGGTGCAGTATGTGTAACATGTTCATAAGAAATCTATAAAATTGATTGCACCTTGGTAGTGAATGTCCCTATTGAAACTGAATACATAGAAAAATATTGAGAATAGTCTAGATTGCATTTGCTTTGTCCCACCATCTTGATTTCCATTGTCCAACATTGCGAACAACCATTTACCATTTCGCTTTTGTGTTTGAATGTGGCTAGGAGTCCCCCTATGGCATATATAATTTAATAAGCTCTAAGGTTAATAACATGTTTCTAGTTTCCACAATTTTTTCCCTTTGCTTATTGTTCATTCTACCTGCTTTGTAGCTCTCACATAATTCCCATTTTGTGCATATTTGGAGTTATACCCATTAACATATGAGAAATTATAGATTAATAACTCCTCCCCTTGAAATTTATGAAGATAGAAAACATCTAGACTAGATTTTCCCTCAATTGATTGGCTGAGAAAGCTACAAATTCAAAACTATTGTTGCCTATAATAATTCCCTACTTTAGAGTAGACAATATCCTATAGGAAACAAAAGGTTTGAATTCATAGCCTTCTTAGCTACTCAATTGAGAGGAAATTAAGTCTAGATGTTTGCTCTCTTCATATATTTCAAGGAGAGGAGTTACATAGTGAGGAAAAAGTATGGTATACACATCTATTTAGATATAGCAGTGTGTATATAAATACATATATACATGTGTACATATGGATATATATATCTAGTTATATTTGTGTATTTTGAAATATGCAAACAAAGGGGAAATTCAATGCATATATGTACTTAATAATTTCTATTCTTATTGTTGTATAACCTATTGTTTGGATAAGAAAGGGTGAAAGGACCAACTAGCAACATATACAAATATCTGCATATAGCTATATGTAGAAATATAGTAAAATAATAAAAAATTGCATGGATACATATATAAGAAACCTCAAAGATAAACCGTTACATATAGGGGTATATACATTTGCATTTATTATTTGTATTCCTATTGATATATCCCCTGGTATTTGGACAGTATTAAAAGTGCATTTCTATTCTTATTCTTGTATCTCGTGTTGTTTGGACAGTATTAAAAGTGGAATGGTTATAGATTGATATTTCTAAGTTTTCTACCAATTTCCATTGGGATGTGCAATACATTAATCTTTTATTTTTATTGTGAAATAGAGCTGTCAATTAGTCAACTCAAATTGCAACATTTTGTCCCTGCAAAAAGTTCCCAAAACTATGTCTATGGAGTCAAGCTTTGTGGATGGGTCTCCAAATCCCCCCAATATTGATTTGTTGACACATCCCACTGGTTCTACTGTGGAGTTTAACTCTGAGGGAATGAACCACCAACTTTCAGATCTTGATTCCATAAGTATAAATTTCCATTTTGTTATACCTATTGAAATTTTGGTGTTATTGTTTCCAGTTTTCTTGGCTTTAAGGTGTATACACATATGGGTGAACCTAACAAAGCATATAGATGTGGAAGAAGATACAAATTAATATTTTTCAGTATATAAAAATATCCCTTTCATGTATTTGTATATGTATATGTATACATATGTATATATATATATATATATATTTATATATGTATATGTATATGTGTATGTATATGTATGTGTATATGTATATGTATGTATATGTATATGTATATGTATATGTGTATATATGTGTATGTACATGTATGTATATGTGTATAAATGTATATGTATATGTATATGTATATGTATACGTATATGTATATGTATATGCATATGTATATGTATATTTATATGTATATGTATATGTATATATATATGTATGTATATGTATGTGTATATATAAATGTATATGTATGTATATGTGTATATAAAGTTGAGAGGGATGCAAAGCAAACACTAAAATATGATAGATCAGATATGAAGACAATAGATTTCCCCCAACTTTTTTATTGTGTGATGTGTTATGGAACTCCATGAAATTCCATGTGGGAATTTCATAATGTTCTTGGTCAGGGGTTTTTCTAGAGTCTGCGAGCCTCCATGATGCAAAAAAATGGCGGGAGGATATCGAGTGTGGGTTGTGTGCTTTTGGTTTTAATTTCATATATTTTTTCTTGCATAGATACATTCCTACAAAAATCCTCATATACAATTGGCTTCCACAATGATGACAATTTAGGACCACAAAACTCTCATTCAAACTCAACTTATAAAAAATTGAACCAAATCTTGCTTGTCCTTTCAATTAGGACTCATCCAACCTTCACAAAACTCTTGATTTCATGAAACCAAACTGAGATCAAAGGAAAAAATTCTTGAAGATTCCTTAAAAATCCTTAAGTAACACTAAAATTATTGAATCATATCCCTTCCTCAACATAAGCATCTCAAACCTAAAACCTCTCAATGTACTCTATTCAAAATCAACATATATGCCCATTTAGACCACATCAATGAATAACTTCACATTCCCAATCCCATTATTCTTTAATAAAGCTAAAATAATGTGTAAATAATCCCACACAATCATATTAAACCATTCCCCAATCTTTATTCATGATTTTTCAACAAACAATTATTCTAAAGCCTCATTGTTTACTCCAAAATAGGACTATTACCAGACTGTCCTAATAGGACAGTATCAAGAATAGGCTCCATCAATTATAAAATCACCAAACCCTATAAATAAGGGGTTTCAAATACACCAAAATAACCTATAAAATCACTTCTACCCAATAATAACACCTCTTTATATCATCAAAACACAAAATCTTGATTGTCCCAAATACTCTGCCAGAATACGGTAGTCAATAAACAATGACGACAACTTATCAATTCACCACACCCTATAAATGAATAGTCTAAAAAAAATCCAAAAATATTTTAAAATCAATAACACTCAATGATAACTCTCATTTTACAATCTAAACTCATAAAGTCTCACTGTACACAAATTTACCAATCATATTCACCATTTATAGACTTAGGGCTTTGTGGAATCCACCCAAAACCTTACCCTCAAACTCTAAAATTTTGGGAAATTTTATAACACATGATAAAATCCTTACACGCCAATTTTTATCAATTTTCATCAGTTAAATATGGATAAACACAATTTTAACAACCCATTGCTTACCCTAGTTCAAGGTTTTACTCGCCTGAAGGAAAATGCTTATAACTTTTACAATATTTAATGTATTTTGATGAAACAAAATGAAAAAGAAAATATATTCATAGGGATATCATTACCAATGGAGGAGGAGAGGATTATTACATATAATGTGGTTGTACAATGGCCTAAAACACAAAAATGCTAGTAAACTATCATAAAAATAGAGTATTCCATTGATTTAATCTCTCTTACATCATCCCTCTACTTGCCTCAAAGTTTTTGATGCTTCAAAAGGAATAAATAAACAAAAAAAATTCCTAAAACTATCCCTTCAATTAGTTTACCTTTGATATTCCTCTATTTGTCATTTTTTGCATTTTTGCAATATTACTTTGACAACAATTTTTACAATTTTACATTTTGCATCCAATGACTTCAAAATGACTAACTAGGACCTTATACAAGCTAAAATTATCCATTTAGGCCTTATTACAACATAGTATCACCTATACTAAATCAAAATATAAGATTTTCTTATTGAGGCATGTTTATGCTAGGGTGCACTTGCACCATTCTCCTGGCCAAATAAAAATTCCTAGTCCTCTTGGATTATATTCTCCTCCTTGTAGTCTCTTATGCCTTGCAACCTTCATCTTTACCTTTGGTTTGAGTTGGTCAATGTTGTTGATGTGTTTTTTATGCACTTCTTAACATAGGTAGTGCATAGGTACACTACCTCTCTTGAAAGACAATCTTCCACAATCAGATTGCAGAACACTATCCCAAGGTCTCTAATGTCAAGTCTTGACAGTGCTTGGAATATCTCAGTTGTTTGATGTGATTTGTTGGAATCAAAAGGCGGTCTTACAGATGAGTTACAAAGCATGGGAAGTTGGGTTTGCAAATGCAGTTTCAAAGTGTTGGAAGTGAATGAACAGTGGTTGTCCACTCAAAACAGCAAGCTGAAACTCATCAAGTTCATCTGATTTAGCTTCATGGTGATGCTTTGGGTTCTACTCTAACCAAGGATTAAAAAAAATAGCAAAAGGAGAAGGTTTAAGAAAGTTATTCAAATCCTAAACTGAGAATGAACAGTAACAATGGTGGCTACTACAGTAGACAGACTTCCTAAACTAGGTTTTGCTTGGCCAAGAGAAACCTATAGTTGCACAAAACCAGTGAAATCTTCTAAGGACTACATATTTTTAGATTACACACACACATCATGCACATGTAATTAAACTAAGTTGTAGCAATGAAGTAATGAGCTCAAACTAGCTTTGCAAAGTGACTCATCATCAATGAACCACAAAAAGCATGAGCTGAAAATCCATCAAATACTGAAACAACAATCACCATCATGACAACCGTTCAAGAAACTAATACTAAAACTAACATGGAAGGAAAAACCATGCATTCAAGATGAGCGAAATCAAAGAGAACATCCATAAAATCATGCAATGCTATCTTCTATTACTACAAATGCTTTTTACAATAGCTCTCCAACCCTTACAAATGAGGGGCAAGCCCCTATTTATAGTTTTCCAAAGCCCAAATGAATGGCTAGGATCAATTTCCAATGAATGGCCCAGATTTGATTACATTAGGATTTCACCTACCCCCATTATCTAGCAATTTAAAATACCTTCCTTGTCTTTTCCCTATTTTATCATCTAGTGCTCAAGTGTTGTAATAGTTTTGTCATTTAGTTGATTGCCCTTTTACTGTAGCAGAAACTGCCTGAATGCTTCCTGCTTACTTGATGTGTTTGTAGTGTTCTTCCTTGGATCAGATGAGTCCGTTGACGATTGGAATCAATGGATTGGTCACCCCTGATTCAGCTGGACAACTCACTTATGCTTTCTTAAAGGCCACCCCCTTGCATTGCATTTTTGTCATTGAATTCCTTGGCACAGTCCTTCTAATGTTGACCCTATTGGTGGGTGTTAGGGGGAGAGGTGAACATGAAATGAATGGTGACAGGAGCTACGCACATTCCTTGTTCAACTTTCTCGATGGGTTTCCTGACAAACGTGCAATAGGCTCCTCGAATCCTACGTACATGAAACGTCGTAAGTGCTTTCATACATAAATCAAGGAAAACATTAGTCAAATCTTACAAAATCCTTGTTAGATCCATCCATGCATCATCAAATGATCATAATATTCATATTTGGAGCTGATTTGGACCATAAACATTAATCTGGGCCACTGGGGCTCCATGGATGTTCCAAAATAGCCAAAGAGGGACGAATCTCTGGAACCACTGAAACTTAATGGAATGTTGACAAAACTTTGGCAGTTCACTTAAGCACCTCAAACACATCCCAGATCCAAAAAAGGTTGGCCCCAAATTCAAAAATGTGGAAACCGGATTGACAGGGGTCCACGGATGTTTCCAAAACAACCAAGGAGGAAGGGAATTTCGGAGGGAAAGTTCTGAAACCATCAAAACTTAATGGAACGCTGACGAAACCTTGGCAGTTCATTTAAGCACTTCAAACACATCCCACATCCAAAAAAAAGTGCCCCCAAAGTCAAAAATGTGGAAACAGGAGTGATGGGAGTCCACAGATGTTTCCAAATAGCCAAGGAGGAAGGGAATTCTGAAGGGAAAGTTTTGAAACCATCGAAACTTAACGGAACATTGACAAAACCTTGGCAATTCATTTAAACACTTCAAACACATCCTAGATCCAAAAAAGGTTGCCCCCAAAGTCAAAAATGTGCAAACCAGACTGACGGGGGTCCACGGATGTTTGCAAAACGTCCATAGAGGGACGAAGTCCCAGAAACGGCCACGTAGGGGCCGGGCTCTGGACGCCGGGTCACCGGGGGCTGATTGATTTTCAAAATGGCCGCAGAGGGATGGAGTCCTGGAAATGGCCACAGAGGGATGGAATCTCAAAAATGGCCATGGAGGGGCTGGGCTCTAGAGGCCGGGCCACCAGGGCTCCACGGATGTTCAAGACAGCCAAAGGGGAATGAAGCTCTGAAACCATCGAAACTTAATCGAATGTTGATGAAACCTTAGCAGTTCATTTAAGCACATCAAATACATCCCAGATCCAAAAAAGGTTGCCCCCAAAGTCAAAAATGTGGAAACCGGACCGATGGGGGTCCACGGATGTTTCCAAAAGGGCCACAGAGGGACAAAGTCTTGGAAATAGCCACAGAGGGGCCGGGCTTCAAAGGCTGGGAAGGAGGTGGCTGCCGGATGTTCAAAACGGCCAAAGGGGGACGAACTTCCAGAAATGGACATGGAGGACCCGGGTTCCGAAGGCCGAAAGGGAGGTAGCCGCTAGATGTTCCAAATAGCTGGGAAGGAAGAAGGTTCCTAGATGTTTCCAAAACAGCCGAGAAGAAGGAAGGTTCCCAGATGTTTCCAAAACAGCTGGGAAGAAGGAAGGTTCCCAAATGTTTCCAAAATAGCCGGGAAGGAAGAAGGTTCCCAGATGTTTCCAAAATAGTCAGGAAGGAGGAAGGTTCCTAGATGTTTCCAAAATAGTCGGGAAGGAAGAAGGTTCCTGGATGTTTCCAAAACAGCCGGGAAGAAGGAAGGTTCCCAGATGTTTTGGGAAGGAGAATTTCACAACTTCTTGAAACTTAACGAAAACTTGGCAATTCTCTTAGGCACCAAAAAAAATCCCAAATTATGGGAAACTTGTCCCAAATACCCAAAATGATGGAAATTGCGAAGCGTGCGAGGGGTCAAGTCGGTAGGAGAAAAATGAAGGGAAACTTGCAGGGGCACTTCCGCGAAGGTAAAAGACTTGGAAAAAATTAGGTAGGTGAATTTGGTCAGGGGAATTTGATCGTTTCAAGGCACATAACCAAATTAGATTCAAAAAAAGGGGCACACAAAACAAGATGAGAGCGAAATAGCCCACCAGGGAAAAACGAGGGGGTCCCTGCCTACGACAGGGCGTGTGTGCAAAACATGCACAACAAATGGTGACTCGCTGGGGAAATGCTCCCGAGCATTTTGATGACAAACTAGAATCACGAACCCAGAATCTCTGGTTCTAACCTTCATGCTAGGGAAAACAATCTAGATGCCCAACCAAAGGATCAAAACCACTAGCCAACCCAACCTTCAGTATGCTGAAAATCAAAGTGTGTGCAATTGCGTTAATTCTCATCCTTCAGTTGCTATAGGAACCCAAGCTCCGTGAAGTTAAGCTACATAGTTTATTCTAACTCCAAAAGCATCTGGGACATTGCCTCGCTGCCAGTCGGGCATCCATAGCCCCGATGAGGTTGTCGCTATGATTCTTCTAAACATTGCTCTACTGCCAGCTAGGCGTCCATAGCCCCGGTAGAGTTGCTCAGATACCCCTGAAAAGTTGGATTTTCTCTTTCTTTCAATTTTCAATGTTTTCTTTCTTTCTTTCTTTTCTCTTTTTAGCTCTTTTATTTCAACCCGCAAGCATTGAAGCTCGCACTCAGGGCTGAGAATCACAATGGCGCTGGAGCAGAATTTTAGATTTTTCACTTAACTAGACTTCACAAAAGGCCCTACAGTGACTATCAGATTCTTCAAATGTGTAAGAGTTGTAAGATTTCAGAATACGTTAGAGTCAGACTAATCCAACAACTTATCGTCTTTGAATCAAACACCCAGATCACTTGACACTAACAAAAGACCTTCACCATCCACTTTGAAGACTTGATTAGAGTTTGACAAATAAATACGTAAAACAACCCCAGGCAATAAGTATGGTTGTTGTGTGCACAAATGTGCCTAGCTAAAGGCAGAGGGACCCCAGGCAAAGCAACAGCAAAGCGAAAGCAAACAAAAGAAAACAACCTACAACAAACCAACTAACCTAAGGAAAGCAGGAAAGCAGAGTATTTACAGGAAACATATACTACTCAAGAACGAGCTATGTACAAAGATATTTACAAAGCACTATATTTATTCATGAAAAACCAACATTAAAATTGATTGGATTTCATAATGCATGCATGAGAAAAGAGGCAATCATTATCGTTCTTAACCATGCAAATTTATCTTTATATTCTAAAAAAGGAAATTCAATGTTGCAGCACTCAAGTTCAATCACATTATCATGAAAAGTAAGCAATTGAGGAGGCTTGTTGAACCCATGGTTAATCCATAAACATGTTCATTTTCCCTACTTTCCATAATCAAAATAATAAGTGTAGCTATAAAAATTAACTAGAGCAGGGATAGAACCTAGATGTTATCACATGGAGGTGGCAGCGTTGGACAGTCGAGAGAAAGCACAACATCATTGATCATTGTATTGGCAGCCTCGGGCGGGCACAGTGGAGGGTGCAACACTTCATACATTAAGTGTGCATAAGGCTATGCTAGGAGGATGAGGAAGCGAACAACTCTTCCAATCTACCAATGGGACCCACAACCTCCACTGGTTGTTCCTCGAGGAAGTACACCTCCTTTGCATTGGTTTTTGTTGCCCAAACCTCTTCTTGATTATTGTCTTCAAGGGGAAGCATGCTGTCCCATCTCCTTTCCCAGGTGTCGGCCTTATTTTCATGATGTTTAGTGTCATGGAATGATGACATACACGAATCTATCCTATTGTAGCCATCTAAATATGAGGGAGGATCAACAATGATCAAGGTAGAAGAACTACTAGTTAAGTCATGTAGTTGACCGAGCATGTCATGTCTGTTGGTAGCCATCAAAATACCCCCACCTTTGTCTTCTTCCCTTTGTTGTTCATGCATCGCATCATGACGTTCAATCGTTTCCTCTTGCTCACTATCATTGTAAATGGAGAAGGAGCTCCTCTCCCAATCTGGAAACTCTAGTGCATCAGTGTTCGGGGGCTCAAGGAGTATGTATCCATAGCTACCATTTTCTGGGATGTGCTCTTCCTCAGCATGAGCATACCTCCATAGTGCAGCTCCCAATGGAAAGAAGTCATCAATCGATGGCACCTCATCAAGGGGACCAAAATTCACTGCATAATTTCCCTCCAAAGACTTGCCAAAAAGCCTATTGTTCATGGTGTGCAAATGCTCTTCAAGAGGAAGAACTTCTTGATGATTGGTGGACAACATTCCCACTTGATCTAATTCATCACTCGGAAGTCCGAAACTGTATTGTTATCCTTCTTCTATTGCTGCCCCAACATCCTCTTGAGGCCTACCTTCAGCCGAGCCATCACTTGATTTAGGCTCTTGGTCTTCTACCTTGATCTGGGTAGCAAGTAGAGGAGGTCAAGTACTTGGCTGCTCCACTTGTTCTCTAACTTGTTTGATGGCTTCTTGGCACAGTTCACATGTGAACTCTGAGTGTGATGAATCATGAAGTCTGCACCAATTTGGAAATAGTAGCACCTCCAAATCGACTTGACATGTTAGTTTGGACCAATCCTTTGCTAATCTAGAGACAAGCTGGTCATATCTTTCCGCTATTGGGTCCTCATCATCACTTGAAGAAGAAGCTTGATGGTAGACAACCATGGTGAGTGGTTGCTCCCACTCCTCCAAATCTGTATTTTCAGATTCTTGATCACTGTCATTAACGAAGGAGAGGTCTTCTAATCTGATTTCACTTATGTCTTCGTCATCATTTTCTGCTACTCTAATGTTGTCAACCTTTTCTTTTTCCTATTCTTTAGCATCTTCGTTGGTTGTCCCAGCATGCACAGCTGCAAACTTCATTGCTTCATTGTCACCTACCAATTGCTCTTCTTCTAGAGTGGAGGGCTGCCTTTGATTGGTGGAGGGAAGACCTTCTAAATCAGTTTCAATCAGATTTCCACCAAGGAACCTTATTGTCCTAGTGAAATCTGCCTCTTCCTCCTGGCTTTCAACTTCGATGTTTGCTGCTCCAACATCAACTTGTATCAAATTTCTTGGTTCATCTTCAATGTGTTGTCCTCCAGATGCTGACAGATATTTTTCCTCATGGGATAACTTCTCTTCATTGGGAGTTGGCTGCTCCAACTTATTCAAACAACCCTTGGCTTGAGCAATGATGTTGTCACATGATGGACACATAAAGTTTGAATGTGGTGCATTGTGAAATCTACACCAACTTGCCATTAGTACTTCTTCCAATCTTGTTCCATCCTTGCTGCTCAAATGTTCTTGGATCAACTCCTTGAATGCTTTGGCTGCCATGGTTGTCAAATCTTCCTCTGGGTCTTCAGAAGCCAAGGGCTGGTATATTTTCTAAAAGGGAATTTCTCCCTGCAAGATCCTTTCAACTCTGCTCAAAAAAGTTAGACACCCCAACTCGTTGTTCCTGCGAGTGCAATGGATCCGACATCTATCCACCAATGCAAAGTGCTACAATGGCTTCTTCAGTCTCTTGTTCAAATCTACATGCAGCTGAGTGATGTCAATTTATGCATGTCACTCCATTTTGACTCAGCTTCTACTTGCCTTCAAAATTTTCTAATTTTTAGCATTGAAAGAGATCTCCCTATCTCAGATTTCTTCTTGAAAGTGCCCTCTTCTATTTCCAACTTTCAACTTTGTAGCCTCAACATGTCAAGCCCTCCTTCTAGCGCCAGTTCTGTTGATTTATTTTTTTATGCACTTCTCAACACAGGCAGTGCGTAGGTGCAATACCTCTCTTGAAAGACAATCTTCCACAATCAGATTATAGAACACTATCCCAAGGTCTCTAATATTAGGTCTTGATAGTGCTTGGGATATCTTAGTTGTTTGATGTGATTTGCTGGAATCACAAGGCGGTCTTACAGATGAGTTAAAAAAGCATGAGAAGTTGGGTTTGCAAATGCAGTTTCAAAGTGTTGGAAGTGAATGAATAGTGGTTGTCCACTCAAAACAACAAGCTGAAACTCATCAAGTTCAACTGATTTAGCTTCATGGTGATGCTTTGGGTCCTACTCTACCCAAGGATTAAAAGAAATAGAAAAAGGAGAAGGGTTAAGAAAGTTGTAATCCTAAACTGAGAATGAATAGTAACAATGATGGCTACTATAGTAGACAGGCTTCCTAAACTGGGTTTTACTTGGCCAAGAGAAACCTACAATTGCACAAAACTAGTGTAATCTTCTAAGGATTCCAGATTTTCAGATTACACACACACACACATCATGCACATGTAATTAAACTAAGTTGCAGCAATGAAGTAATGAGCTCAGAATAGCTTTTCAAAGTGACTCATCATCAATGAACCACAAAAAGGATGAGCTGGAAATCCATCAAATACTGAAACTGCAATCACCATCATGACAGCCATTCAAGAAACTAATACTAAAACTAACATGGAGGGAAAAACCATGCATGCAAGATGAGCAAAATCAAAGAGAACATCCATAAAATCATGCAATGCTATCTTCTATTGCTACAAATGATTTTTACAACAGCTCTCCAACCCTTACTGTAAATGAGGGGCAAGCCCCTATTTATAGTTTTCCATAGCCCAAATGAATGGCTAGGATCAATTTCCAATGAATGGCCCAGATTTGATTACATTAAGGTTTCACCTACCCCCCATTATCCAACAATTTAAAATACCTTCTTTGTCTTTTCCCTGTTTTGTCATCTAGTGCTCAGGTGTTGTAGTAGTTTCGTCATTTAGTTGATTGCCCTTTTACTGTAGCAGAAATTGCCTAAAAGCTTCCTACTTACTTGATGTGTTTGTAGTGTTCTTCCTTGGATCAGATGAGTCTGTCGATGATTGGCATCAATGGATTGGTCGCCCCTGATTCAGTCAGACAACTCACTTATGCTTTCTTCAAGGCCACCCCCTTGCATTGCATTTTTGTCATTGACTTCCTTGGCACAGTCCTTCTTCTAATGCTGACCCTGTTGGTGGGTGCTAGGGGGAGAGGCAAACATGAAATGAATGGTGATAGGAGCTACGTGCATTCCTTGTTCAGCTTTCTCGATGGGTCTCCTGACAAACGTGCAATAGGCTCCTCAAATCCTGCATACATGAAACATCGTAAGTGCTTTCATAAATAAATCATGGAAAAATTTAGTCAAATCTTGCAAAATCCTTGTTACATCCATCCATGCATCATTAAAAGATCATAATATTCATATTTGGAGCTGATTTGGACCATAAACATTAATACTGGCCGCTAGGGCTCCACAAATGTTCAAAAACAACCAAAGAGGGACAAAGCTCTGGAACCACCAAAACTTAATGGAATGTTGAAGAAACTTTGGCAGTTCACTTAAGCACCTCAAACACATCCCAGATCCAAAAAAGGTTGGCCCCAAATTCAAAAATGTGGAAACCAGACCGATAGGGGTCCACAGATGTTTCCAAAACAACCAAGGAGGAAGGGAATTCTAGAGGGAAAGTTCTGAAACCATCGAAACTTAATGGAACATTGATAAAACCTTTGTAGTTCATTTAAGCACTTCAAACACATCCCACATCCAAAAAATATTGCCCCCAAAGTCAAAAATGTGAAAACGGGAGCGACGAGGGTCCATAGATGTTTCCAAATAGCCGAGGAAAGGAATTCTGGAGGGAAAGTTCTGAAACCATCGAAACTTAATGGAACACTGACGAAAGCTTGGCAGTTCATTTAAGCACTTCAAACACATCCCAGATCTAAAAAAAGTTGCCCCAAAGTCAAAAATGTGGAAACCGGACCGACGGGGGTCCATGGATGTTTCCAAAACGGCCACGAAGGGACGAAGTTTCAGAAATGGCCATGGAGGGGCCGGGCTCCAGAGGCCGGGTCACCGGGGGCCGATGGATGTTCAAAATGGCTACAAAGGGACAGAGTCTCAAAAATGGCCACGGAAGGACGAAATCCAGAAAATGGCCATGGAGGGGTCGGGCTCCGGAGGCAGGGCCACTGGGGCTCCACGGATGTTCAAGATAGCCAAAGGGGAATGAAGCTACGAAACCATCGAAACTTAACCAAATGTTGACGAAACCTTGGCAGTTCATTTAAGCACATCAAACACATCCCAAATCCAAAAAAGGTTGCCGCCAAAGTAAAAAATGCAGAAACCGAACTGATGGGGGTCCATGGATGTTTCCAAAATGGCCACGGAGGGATGAAGTCCCAAAAATAGCCACAGAGGGGCCGGGCTCCGGAGGCTAGGAAGGAGGTGGCCGCTGGATATTCAAAACAGCCAAAGGGGGACAGATATCCATAAACGGCCATGGAGGACTCGGGTTTTGGAGGTCAGAAGGGAGGTGGCCATCGGATGTTCCAAATAGCTGGGAAGGAAGAAGGTTCCCAGATGTTTCTAAAACAGCTGGGAAGAAGGAAGGTTCCCAGATGTTTCCAAAATAGCTGGGAAGGAGGAAAGTTCCCACATGTTTCCAAAACAACCATGAAGGAAGAAGGTTCCCAGATGTTTCCAAAATAGCTAAGAAAAAGGAAGGTTCTTGGATGTTTCCAAAATAGCCAAGAAGGAGGAAGGTTCCCCGATGTTTCCAAAACAGCCAGGAAGGAAGAAGGTTCCCAGATGTTTCCAAAACAGCCAGGAAGAAGGAAGGTTCTTGGATGTTTCCAGAAGGAGAATTTCGCAACTTCTTGAAACTTAATGAAAACTTGGCAATTCTCTTAGGCACTACAAAAACATCCTAAATTATGGGAAACTTGTCCCCAAAACCCAAAATGATGGAAAATGTGAAGCGTGCATGGAGGGGTCAAGTCGGTAGGAGCAAAATGAAGGGAAACTCGCAAGGGCACTTCCACAAAGGTAAAAGACTTGGCAAAACTTAGGTAGGTGAATTTGGTCAAGGGAATTTGATCATTTCAAGATACATGACAAAATCAGATTCAAAAAGAGGGGGCACGTAAAATGAGACAAGAGTGAAATATCCCACTAGGGTGAAACGAGGGGGTCCCTGCCTACAGTTGGGCGTGTGTGCAAAACATGCACAAAAAATGCCAACATGCTTCCATCTTGTCTTGTCTCATTGAATTTTCCCATTCATGCCATGAAATGTTCCAATCTCCTTTTTTCCCTCTTCAAACTGCTACATCTTGATCTGCAATTTATTCCATGTCCAAAATATTAGCACAACAAAGAAATGATACAATTTTTCTACTACAATACCTCCATCTTTCTTCAACTCTTTACAAGTTTCCAAGATCAATTCATCTTTGATCATTTCTTCATCCATTATTGACATAGACTAGATATCTTCTCCTTCTAAGATCAAGTCATTTATCTCTATTTCTCCTTCATCTCCATGCTTGTGAATGGCTGCAATACATTTGTCTTTATCCTTGAATTCTTCTTCAGCATCATCAAATTTCTCTTCTTCCTCTTTTATCTTCATTTGTCTTCTTCTTCTTTTGACTACCTTTTGAATGGGCCATACCACTTTCCTTTTCACTGTCAAATGCCAACTAAATGCACTTTTCTATGCAACTTTTCCAACTCCCTTTGGAATTCCAACTCTATTCTCTCTATGGCTTGCTTAAATTTTGCAACCTCTTTCTCTATTTTCCTCATCTCTTTTCTCTTCCTCTCTTTTTCTTCTCTCTTTTGTAACTATATTTTCTACAAATTCCTTCTCAAAATATCCATCTTCACAAGCAAGTCTCTCCTTGCTTCCACTTCACTTTTCCTCACCTAGGCAATTAGGTTCTCTCTTCAACCTGCATAGCACAACTCACAACCACTAACACAACTAGAAACAAAAAATATTTATTTGCCCAGACCTTTCTGAGCTTTGATACCAAACTGATGACAATGCAAGACCACAAAACTCTCAATCCAACTCAACTTATAAAAAACTGAACCAAATCTTGCTTGTCCTTTCAATTAGGACTCATCCAACCTTCACAAAACTCTTGATTTCAAGAAACCAAACTGAGATCAAAGGAAAAAATTCTTGAAGATTCCTCAAAAATCCTTAAATAACACTGAAATTATTGACTCGTACCATTTCCTCAACATAATCATCTCAAACCTAAAACCTCTCAATGTAGTCTGTTCAAAATCAGCATATATGTCCATCTAGACCACATCAATGAACAACTCCACATTCCCAATCCAATTATTCCTTACTAAAGCTACAAGCATGTGTAAATAATCCTACACAATCATATTGGACCATTCCCCAATCTTTATTCATGATTTTTCAACAAACATGTATTTTAAACCCTCATTGTTTACTCCAAAATAAGACTTACTAGACTTTCCTAACAAGATAGTATCAAGAATAAGCTCCATCAATTATACTCACCAAAACCTGTCAAGAAGGGGTTTCAAATAGACCAAAAAAAGCTATAAAATCATTGTTATCCAATAAGAACATCTCTTTATATCACCAAAACACAAAATCTTGACTATGCCCAATACTCTGCCATAACAGAGCAATCAATAAACAATAGTCAACTTATCAATTCACCACACCCTATCATGAAATAGTCTCAAGCACATACAAACATCTTTTCAAATCAATAACACTCAATGAGAACTCTCATTCCATAATCTAAACTCATAAAGTCTCACTGTACACATATTTACCAGTCATATTCATCATTTACAAACTTAGGGCTTCGTGGAATCTGCCCAAAACCTTACCCTCAAACTCTGTAACTTTGGTAAATGTTAGAAAACATACCAAACTCCTTATACACCAATTTTTAGCAATTTTCATTAGTAAAATATGGATAAACACAATTTTAACAACTCGTTGCTTACCCTAGTTTAGGGTTTTACCTGCCTAAAGGAAAATGTTTATAACTTTTACAATATTTAATGGATTTTGATTAAAAAAAATGAAAAATAAAATAGATTCATAGGGCTATCATTAACAATTGAGGAGTAGAGGATTATTACATAGAATGTGGTCATACAATGGCCTGAAAAAACAAAAATTGTTGGTAAACTATCATAAAAACATAGTATTGTATCGATTTAATCTCTCTTACATCATCTCTCTACCTACCTCAAAGTTTGTGATGCTTCAAAAGGCTTAAATAAAAAAAAAATTCTCCTAAAACTACCCCTTCAACTACCTGACCTTTGATATTTCCCTATTTGTCATTTTTTGCATTTTTGCAATATTGCTTTGACAACAATTTTTTTAATTTTACATTTTGCATCCAATGACCTCAAAATGACTAACTAGGACCTTTTACAAGCTTAAAATATCCATTTAGGCCTTATTACAACATAAGATCAACTATACTAAATCAAAATATAATATTGCCTTATTGAGGCATGTTTATGCTAGGGTGCACCTGCACCACACAAACATCACTTTCAACTGGTTGCATGCATCCAATATTGTATTGTTGTAAACATGAGATATAACAATAGTGAAATAGTGGAAATGGTTAACACAAAAATCTATAAAATCCTTGTGTATGTATTTTTATATATTCCAATGTTCGAACTATGCTATTTCTTTTGTGATCATCCATAGATATACATTTATATACACATGGATACACATATATTTTATTATATGTTTATGTGTAATTACTAATTTAAATATATCTAAGATTATAAATGTATATTCATATATGCTAATATGGTTGAGGTTGTATGTATAGTCCTAGGCTATGCGAGTACCTTCAAATTCCACAACCCAATCAATTGTTCAATTTAAAAAGGCTAAAAACAACAACAAAACCATTTGTATTATAGCCAACATAGAGAGAATATTTGTGTGAAGCACCGTACAAAATACTTGCAACAAAGGCTAATTTCAAGAAGTACACTTGCAAGTCTGCTTGTTGACAATCTTCCGTTGTAGTTCCCATTGGAAATGGTAGATGAAAGCCCTTATATACAATCTCAAAACAATCCCCCTGCTGCACCAACACAACAACACCTCAAAGAAATATTCAATGATTGCTACCTTTCTATGGTAAAACTATTTTGACACCCCATAGATGCACTTTTGAACCTTTTTTTTGTTAGATATGTAGAGAAAGCTGCATAGGGATGTGCACTCATATGTAGGGGTCAACAATGACATGTGTAAGATGTTATTCTAAAAATGGCACCCACTACTTCAACTCCGCAAAAGACGTGGACCCAGGCCCACAACCATTGTTTCTAAAAAAGCTAACACAGGTTGAAGAAATGCTTATTGCTAAGGTGGCTCTAGTTTTACAAGTGTCCCACACTAGAGGAGGTCAATTTAAATACAATGGTCACACGATAATCTTTCCTCAAGATATCTCAAGCATAGAAAAACTTTTGTTGCACCGATTGCAAGACCTTGAGGTTGTGATTGTACAAAGAACTACCATTGAAGGTGGCAATTATGATTCCTATATAAATAAACATCATGTCATGGATGCATTGAAATAAAAAATTCAATATGACAAATACTACAATGATGTTGAGGCTCTTAATATGTTACATGATGTTGTTGTTGATATCCAATTTCTTGCATACAATAGAGCAAGTTTATGTTGAAGAGCTAATGCCATCAACCAACTCAACAAATGCTGCTCAAGATGAAAATGACTTTTCAAAATTTTCATCATTTATCCCTTCCTTTCCAAATGCTAGATGAGAGCTCCAAGCAATCAAAGAAGTACTAAAAATTGAAATAAAGAGAGCAGAATATCTTGTGTTGGCCTGAAATTAACTCTTCTCCTGTTAATGAATACAACACTGAAGGTTTATTTACAATGGCCTTTCCAACATTGTTCCCCACTAGAGCAACACTTCCCCTTCAACTGAGGAATGTTCAAATTCACTTACATGAATATGCCCTCCAATTAATGAAATATTTTGACCACAGATTTGGAAAACATGTCAGGATTAGGTATTTCCTCTACAACTTGATAATGAGACATCATAGTCAACAAATTGTTTTTGTCTTTTTTAGTGGATTTGGAAGACAAAATCCCCAAGTCGTTGTCTGCATTGAGGGAATGGCTTCAAGCTGCTCATGATGGATAGATAGTTGGGAAATTGATGCATTTTGGTGCATCATTACATGGGACCCATTCTTTTTTGAATTCTTGTGGGGCCCTTGACTATTTGCAATGATTGAACTACTTGGAATACCTACCCTTTTTTCACTTTGAGTTGTGCAGACAAAAAATAAGATGATCTGCAAAAAAATTTCTCTTATGTGGCTCTTTTGGCAATGGAGCCTTCAACAAAGATGCTAATAGATAGTGTTGTTCAAAATCCACATATAACATCTTTATATTTACATCATAGATTCTCAATTTTTTATGAACAGGTGATTGAAAATATTTTGCATGCAAAAGATTATTGGTATAGATATGAATGGTAGCATCATGGATCTGCACACGTGCATGGTTTTTTATGGCTTCCAGAAGCCCCCAACATGGACACTCTTGATTGGTCCAATCACCATGATGTTACCATGGAAAGAAACATTTTTGATAGGTATGTTTTAGCTTGGAATCCACATTTCCCTGCACATAGATTGCTCAAAATGTATCATTTTTTTGAGGAAAACCCATTCTTGCTTTCCACAAGCCAGATTTTTTCCAGTGATCCAATCATAGATTATGAAGAGTTGCTAAATACAATTCAAAGGCACAAAATTGCTCTGAATATACTTGTTTAAGGAAACAAGGAGAGCAATTACAATGTTGGTATAAAGAACCTTGGCAGCAACAACTCACCTCTACATTGACATCTGATGTTGAGTCTAACAAATCCTACAAGCCAACAAGAAATGATGATCACCTAAATATTCATAGCCCACCCATGCTTGCAATCTGGCATACCACTGTTGACTGCTAGCTAGTTGTTTCTAGGAAAATTTTTTTAAATTATATTTCTAAATATGAACCTAAATTTGAGAAGAAATTAGAAAATTATCTTGATATGTTGAAAAGACTTGCAAATACAAATATAGTTGAGGATAGAGAATTGCTTGCATATAAAAAATTCATGATGAATATTCTTGTGGAGCATGACATCTCTGTACAGGAGACATGTCATATGTTACTTCTCACTTCAAGCCGACAATATGTTCATTTGAATGTTGGAAAAAAGGCATGGTTTTGTATAAATAAAGATGATGTTGATGAAGACCTGCCAACAAATTATATTCACTGCTATATGCAAAGGCCTCTAGAGCTAGGTGGTGCATCCCTAATTGACTCAGTCCACTTATATACACATTTAGAGCAGCACAAAAAGAGAAAATGGAAACTAAAACACTAGCCTGCAATTGTTCTTGTGTACCCAGTGTTCAAGACTTTTCCCATTGAAGATAAAGAATTATTTGAGACATTTTGTTGGACTAAAATTATGTATACAAAACTTTCTAAAACACACAGATAGATATAGGTCTTTCCAAACATGAGATAATACAAAATTGGAAAGTGAACCATCAATTTTTTGGGTGCTATGAACTTCTCTTGCTATCTTAGGGTTTTTCACCTAAAAGGAGAGAGATAGGCCCAAAGAAACAAGTGGTTCACTCAAAACAATGTACTTATGACAGAATTACACCTCAATGCAATTATTTGGATGCAACAAACTGATGAAATTGATTGATTATTTATGCAAAACCCAAGAAAAATAAATTGTTTGAAAACACAGTGTGATATGCAAAAATGAACTAGAAACATAAAAAAAATGAAAACATAATTGAATGAGACTGAAAAAAGTGCACCTGGAGATGAAATTATGATGTTGGAAGGTTCTGGAATCTGACAAAAATCATTGGTGATGACCAGTGGGACTCATTCACCACTGATGGCAAATCAATCCTGTTTCTAGCAAACTTTCCTGAAACTGGTTTCTGACTATCAGGAACTGAATTGTTCAATGAAATAAAATTTTCCATCCTAGCAGTGGGACTCATTCTCCACTAATGGATAATTGTTCCTCCCAAAAAATTGAAAATTTAGGGGTCAACTTTATGGGTCAAGACCTACACTTGTCTTCTTGCTAGGTTGATGGAACCAAATCTGCAAAAAGTGAAACTCAATGATTTTGGATAATGGAACTCAATTATTTCAACAATAGAACTCAATAGTTTTGGACTCAATGTTTTTAATTTTTTCCTTGTATGATATCAGGTGTAAGGTTTGGTTGTTCAATGGGAGCGATCGGTCTCCAAATGGTCATGTGGAGTTAAATTTGTCAATTATCTTGCTTTAGAGTTTATTTTACCACAAACACTTGTCTTGATTAAGTTTTCCAAACTAAATTTCTATGTAAAAAACATCATAAGTTTTGCAATTTCCATTTTGTGAAAAGGATAAAATTCAAGCCATAATTGCTTAGCTTAACTTTGGAGAATATGGATTGAGATGTAAACCAAATTATTTAGAAGTCTCTAATAATAAATTATTAGGACAAGTAGTAATATCAACGTTTTGTCAAAAGGTATCCATATTTAGACCAAAGGGTTTCAAATTTCGAGGAAGATCATGAATGTTTGTTTGTAACATTTTGGAACCAAGTAAAGTATTAAACTGAATCACAATCATTTACCACCTAGGCTAAAATGGCCATACTTGTTGAGTCCCAACTCAAATTTCTCCAAACACTAAGACAATGTGAATAGTTAGAGATTTGGAAACATTAGCTCCCCTACATGACACACACTTCTCAAGACCACCAAATCTGAAAATATTGAAGACCTGAGGTCCTAATGGATTTTATGTTTCAACAATGAATAGAATAAATGTGGGGTAGCTTCAGAACAACCATTCTTGCCCTAACAAGTATTAAGGATTTTGGTTTCTAAACAATGGTTCATAATAATGGCTTCCATTCAAGGTGGCCATACATGTGGAAGATTAGCTCAAGATTATGGAGAACCAAGTGGCCTCCATGTCCCTTCCTAAGAAGAGATTTTGATGTACCACACGTGTACTATGAGTGTCAGTTTCTGGTATGACACATCCGCACCTATTGTTAATGAATTTTGTCACAACAAATTTTTATATAGAAACTTGAAAGAGCTTGGATTTAGCTCGTTACCTCTTGGGTTGTTCCCCCCTTTCAAAGTGGGGAGGCAGGCCCTCTAAAGATAAACAATATCAAGGAAGTACATTTTTAGTTCAATCATCCAAATTCAGATGAAACAAGGAGAGAACAAACACCACACCTTTTCCATACACTAGCAAGGGGTTCATTTTTTAATCCAAATTGAAAGATGTAGGTGATTATACAAAGTGCTAAGGAATGTTTTTGTTTTTCAAGATCGATAAGTAATGTGAGAGAATTGCATGCACATTCAATAACAAAGATGTAAATCAAAACACAACAAACACTTGTTAATTTTAACCCTCAAAGAAAACATGAATTCATTTTATGCACCAAACAAAATGTTAAGTTGCCTTGTTCAATTTTAAACCCAAAGTAAAATGATGAAATGAGGATTCAACTTTAACCAACATTGAAAATGAATTTTAAGCCTAATTGAAAGCCAGTTGGTCCTAAGATTGTAAGTTTTAAAACCCAATGGAAATTTAGTGGTCTTAAAACATAAAACAAAGCAGCATATGATGGGTTATAATTGCCCCACAAGTGTCAAAACATTGTTACAATAACTAAAACTAAGAAAAATTGAAAATTAAAATTTTCAAATTTTCTCAGTTTTTCTATGTTGTAGTAAATTATGTTTTTCAAAGGCCTTCAAAGTAGAATTTGGGGTTGAAACTTGTGTTGATCTCTAAAAATTGATTGTCGTAGGCACTTTATTTTCAGGGATTGAATTAGTTCTCTTGGAAAATTTTCCAACTATGCAATGGATTCAAATTCCAAGTAACAAGTAGAAATTTATGACCCCAACAAGTAGGGGTAAATTTTTTCCTAGTTTTTCTCCAAATTTGTAAAACTAGTTAGTCTAAAATGAAAAAATGAGAAGTTAGTGACATGTTAGCATTCAGATAAAGTAAAAAAATAAAGCACCTATTGAAAATTGAGCAATATTTTTCTTACTAGAGATGGGTGTCGCTATTCACGATAGCATCACTATAAGTCATTTCGGTGTCGCTTTGCAGAGAAAACATTAAGCACAATAGCATCGCTGTTTGGTTGAGTGTCATCGTTTTCAGATTTTGATACCTTTAAAAAAGCATTATTGTCATCATTTTTTAATTAGCATTAGGATATTCAATAGGAATCATTATTTCAAATTACAATAGAATTGCTACAAGGCAACACCCAACAAAGTGTGTTGCTGAAATTGAGTTGAGCATCACTCTATCCTGTAAACGTCAAAATGAACAGAATTTGAGATAGAAATTGACTAAATTTCATCAGTTTTCCCTCCTAGCACCAAAATGTCGATCGAGGATACTAGTATGTGTTGATTATGCTTGATTCATGAAGAATCAAAGCATAACATAGCCACTAATACTCAATCTTAAACAAGATCATTCAAATGAAAGTTAAGCTAAACATTTATTGAAACTAAATATTATGAACTATGAAACCATTTAAAACTTCTCCTGTTTTGGAATTGGTGTCGTGTTGATGTGGAATGACCCTTTTCCAATCCTATGATCAGTGAGCCTATTCCAATCGATTCTATTGAAGAGGATCAATGAAACTGTTGTGATATATGGATGAAAACATGATTTATGCTAAATTGAACATTATGCAAGCTAAATTAACATGATTGTATGTAAAAATGATCTAAATATGAAAAGGATAAGCTAATATAAGTGGATTCCAAGCTAAAATATTCAAACCCTAATTTATAAACAAGCTAATATGGATGGATGGAAGCCATTAATGAAAGCTTAAAACTAATATGCAACTAAAAATGAACTAAAATATGCTAAATGTGAGAAAAAATGAGTGTGAGTGTGAGTGATTCAAATAGCATAATTTTGTAATTGAAAGATGGATGATGGATCCATTTGTCTCCAAATAGTGAACTATTTATAGGAAAGCAAATGATAAATGAAAGGTTGAGATAGAAAAAGCTAATCAACGGTCAAGGATGGAGGAAAGAAGAGGCATGGATCATGGGTTTTCATCAACGAATGAGAATGAAAGATGAGATTTAATCAAGAGTTCTCATTCCTTCCAAACAAGCACACTTTTGACCTACTTTTGACCTATACAAGAGGTAAAAATTTAACTTGTACAAGAGTTTTCAAGCTATTTTGCACATGAAGCTTTGTGAGAATACTCCTTTTCTTAAATGATTAGAGGAGAAAGAATATTCTTTGGAATATTCATGGGTGAGGAAAAAGGATATTTTTCTAATTAAAACAATTTTTAATTGTGCAAAAGGGGTGGGAATATTCCCTTGCAAGTGGGAGGAATTGGATTACTTAGATAATTGCTTGAAAAACCAAAAGAATGTAAAAATGTGTTCCTTCCTCATGGCTATGATCCATTCACTTATGATAGTGGCCTATCTATTGATGAATATCATGAGACTTGCCTTCATTTTCCTTCATTTTCTATACTCACTGTCATTTGCTAAAATAACTATTGAATCATCACCATTTCTAGACTTCACAACCCAAACTTCCTTTGCCAAAAGCCTTGAAATATGCTTATTGTTCCCATGTGCAAAGATATTCATATATTTCTTTACTAACGTCTAAGCTTCAAGGATTGATTTACTCTTCATTTCACCATGAATGAAGGCAGAGTAAAACATGGACTATCCTCTAGCATCTTTCATGGACTGCACCATTACCTTTACTACTGAAATATAGGATGCTTTGAATCGATGTTCTTCATTGCTAACACTCTTTCCTTTCTTTACCAAACACATGCTTTCTTATCATAGTCTAAATATGTTCTTTTCCATTTCATAGATCCAACTTCATCTACTTATTGTATATGCTCTTTTCTTTGACATGAATGTGTAAGCTCTTCTATCATCATTACCCATTTTGTGACTACATTTTTCATATTCAACAAACCAATGAAGACTTGTTTGATGACTGTTATTAGAGTTATTCTCACAACTATGCATCAAATCTTCATGCTATCCAATGAATCTCTTCTATCTTAATCAATTTTGCACTGACATTGTCACTGAACCTTCACACTATCTTCAATATAGCATACATGAGTACAATATGTTTCCCCATATTAATCCATTTAGTATGAGGAAAATGTAGGAAATAGTACTTGGAAACATAAAATCAATCTTCAAGGTATTCCTCCATGACAACAACCTATCATTTACCAAATGCATATAAACCCTTGATTAGTTGTCTACATTTTAATGAATATTTCTCTTTTGATGTCCTTTTGACTTGATGCTTCATCTAAGGTCTACTCCATTTTTATTTATCATGCATTATTTGGAGATAATAGGCCCCCTTTCTTAACTGCCTCAAACTGTCCTCGATATTTACTCATCATGAATTGTTTTCACACTACCTTCTTCATGGTTGTCATTCTTTTCTGCACATGGTTTTAAAGTGTTACTCACTTTGTCACTATTGTTCTTATTACATAGAATAGCCAACTCCCTAAAAAGAAACATCATAAACATGTGTGTTAGGGGTTTTTTTCTAGCCTGTACTTTTCACCTCTAGTGGAAAAGTTGCTCCAGCAAAAGGTTCCTCTTTATGGGTATGTGCAGGATCATGATGGGCCAAAAAGTGGCAATATGATGGGTATGTGGCTGACGAATTTTTTTTACCCAAAATTGATGAAATGAAAAGGGTTTTTAAAAGATATTCTCAGCTTTCCATCAATACAAATTATGCTTTAATTTGAATTTAATAAGTAATTATTATTCATTTTCTATTCAAATTGTGACTAAAGTCTCGATTGATAGACTAATTGAAATTTTTTTATAGATTTTAAATGGTATCACATTTTTTGAATCCAAAATATGTGTCACATTCTATGCTTCACATACTATAGGATTAAAAAAAAAAAAAATGAATTTCATGAAGTTTTGACCAAGTTAAGGTGTGAATTTTTTGCATCAATGTTTCAGATCACACTCTGTGATCCATCATTAGGATAAGAGCTGAGAGAAACAAGTTAAGGTGGAAACTTGATATCACTAACAAGTTAAGGTGGTCAGACATACAAGTTTTTTATATTTTTTAAAAGTTGTAAAAAAAAAATCATAATTAATTAATTACATAGAAAAAATTACAAAAAAAAATTTATCACATCATGACATGAGTCCTCTACTTATATCTAAAATATTATAAAAAATATTATAATTTTATTGTGGTTAGGGTGGTCAGACAGACACCTACTTATTTTTTCCTTGAAATTTTAGTGCTATTGCATTGAAATTTCAAATTTTCACCAAATAGATTTCTTTATTTTTTAAACAAACCTAGTAGTTTAGAAACTAAATTCAATTTTCTACAAATTCAATTTTTACATATTTTTGAAATAACATAGATAAGTTATTCAAATTTTTACATCAAGTTTCCTAACTCTTATTTTTCTAAATTTTTTGCCACTTAAGGGCTTGTTTTTTCCATGATGATCCTGCACATGCCCTTATAGAAATGTTTTTTCTAAGCATAGGCTACTAATGTAGGTGGGTGTTAGGCCTCAAGATCTCTGAAAAAACTACATATAGCCACCAAAATAAATTGTTCTAATGACCATCGTATCAATCTGGATGCAAGTTTCTCATTTTTTTGCTGCTACATTGACCCTGTTATCAACAAAGAATTGAACCAAATAGAAAAATGCATAGTCTACACCATTAAATCTATTTTCCCTATACATACAACCATTAGACACTTCATATTTTCCTTATCCTTTTAGCCCTTTTTATCCTTGTTAATCTTATCAGATTCAGTTTGTAGTTTATCAAGCTTAGAGACACTATCTCTTGAAAATGTTCAAGAAACATTCATACTTTCATCTACCCTCTCTTGGTTTTGAATCTGACCATCTACACTTCCAAGCTTTTAGTTATAGCAGCCCCTTTATTTCTTACTCATTTACCCACACCCTCACGATGCAAACTAACTTTAAGATTGGTATCTGATAATAAGATCCATTTCATGAAGGATGATTCTAGAAATTATGGTATGATCAAATAGAAAGAATGATACTTTCAATAGTTCATATATTTTCTATGACTTATGAAATTTTCTCCTTCACATTTGAGACTAATAGTAATGTAAAGCATCTCACTAAGAAATCTACACTGACACCAACTATTGATAGGATTTTACATGTAACAAGTCTTTCAACCGTATCAACATACCTGCTATCTTCAAGGATCGAACATCACGTATGCATAATTGAAAGATTTTGCATGATTGAAAAGTGACACTATCAAGGGACTAGAAGACCATTTCAACTCCCTCTACCTCAAATAAATACGGTTCCATGTCCTATCTACTACAACAAGGTGTTCATGGTGTTGAAGAAAACTGTTGTGAAGAACCTGAATAATGTTGAAAACCTAAAAGGGATCGACTTGTTCTCTTTTAACTCAAATACCTAATAAAGATAACCTCCATATTTATAGACACGTGGGCTGACCAAGTCAATATATATTATTCTTTTTAATACTACTAATGCAATTTAAGAGCTTATTAAATGGTATCTTTTTTTTCCAAAAAGGCCACAATGACCACCTTATAAACTCATAAGCTTATTAACTTAATAAAATCCTCTAAAGCCTGCCGAGTGACTATTTTTTTCAAAACATGAAAAAAATATCAACAATTTTTTTTGCAAATAGAATAATTAGTTATGAATTTTTTATTAATTTTTTTAAAAAATATTAAAACTTGTTTTTCTCACCACCATAACTTGGTAAAAATTTTATGAAAATCAATCTTTATTTTTTTATCCTATAGTATGTGAACCATAAAATGTGTTGCATCTTTTGGGCTCAAAAAATATGAAATCATTTGAGAATTATATATTTTTTCAATAAGCCTATCAATCAAGACTTTATTTAGAATGAATGTAGAAAATCAATAATAATTATCTATTTATTTTGAATAATCATATCTTATATTGGTGGAAAGTTGACAAGTTTATCATTAAACCCTTTTCATTTCATCAAATTTGGATTGAAAATATTGTCCGCCACTTTTGGGTCATATCACTAGTTTTTGGACCCCCATGATCCTACACTAACACTCTTATGTGGGTATGTTCTAAGCCATGTTTCAATAACAATCACCAAGCTTGTAGGGTATTTTATGTTTTCTCCATTTGTAACTGGGGCCTATAGTTTATTTTTGGCCTCAACATAATGACACAAGTAATAATCCATTCCCTTTTCACTTTCTTCATATGTAATAATTACATAAAAATGCCCTATATTGATATGTGCAACAAATTAGATGACTTTAATCAACATTACAAAAATAGTATCGAGTAAGATAACATTAGCAATTTTAAAAAATATGCAAGTAGATATATTACCTAGTTGAATTGGATAGATGATATGTGATCAAAATCAACCAATGACTCCATCTGTGTCAGTTTAAGTTCCATTGGAAACTGATATGTGTCAAGTGGGATAAGAAAACTTAACCACCATTAGTTAACCCACTCCTTTGACTCACACTCATTCCAGGCTTAATTGTACATGAAGAAAAAAATCATGCCATCTTACATATGGATATTCCATGAACTTGCATTTGAGCTTCTGAAAGAGTGTAACTCACCTGATCCTATCAGTGTACATAAATCCTCATATTGTGCAATGTTAATATCATCTATCAACCAAAAGAATATATGAACTAAAAAATTACCTTCATTACTTGGACCCATTGAAGCATTACACCACTCAGCAATTGATTTTGCATCTATCAACTTTCCATTATATTTATACTTTAACTCTTCTTGTGCTATGGTTCTTTTGATACATTCTCTTGCACCATCATGCCCCCCTTTTCCATGCCCGACCTCACAAAATTTCTACATATGTAGAACACCTGTAATATTATGCATCTCGCTCAACCAATAAAACATCCATGAGTTCTTGAATTGTGATGCACAATTATCCAACCATTTGATATGTTGACTGAATGATATACCCCTTCTAGCTAAATCATGGTAGAACACTTGAAAGAAACCTTGCATGAACTCTGTAGAATGTGGGTGATTATCATTGATATAAAAATGATACTCCTTTATAATCTTTCTATCATCCTCTATATTATCATTGGTATGAATGAATGCTATATGCACAAATATAGAAACCTATGTGGAGTTGTAATATTATGATTGCACCTCATGATGTGGTTGTAGATTGTATTTCTCTATAAATTCGATGACTGAAACAATGCTACCAAGTGGAAGCTTGTTATTGCATAACTTGAATTGCAAGTTCAATCATCAGGCTCTATGGGTATCCCTTGCATACTCATACGCTATTCTTTCACAAAATGTAGACATAAACTGATACACTAGAATCTTCTGAATAACCAAATCATACCTTTTTTCTTATTTACCATCTTTGTATTGTAGGCCACTATTTTATAGTTGTTGAACTCTACTAGTCAATTTTCAACTACATGTGTGATTTCCATATGTTTACATATTGACATATGTTGCCAGCCACCACAATGTTGTCATGTTC
This sequence comes from Sequoia sempervirens, assembly GCA_007258455.2. NCBI lineage: Eukaryota > Viridiplantae > Streptophyta > Pinopsida > Cupressales > Cupressaceae > Sequoia > Sequoia sempervirens. Next base: position 53,978 of record VDFB02145246.1, read on the forward strand.
CATCCAAGCATAATTTCCTATATAATATTTGACCTTCCTCTCTTTCATATAAAATTATTGATATGAAGTCCCTTGAAGATGTAGGTGGGGCATGTATGCCAAAGTCCTACAAAACATTGTTA
>VDFB02145246.1:54199-65586 GCA_007258455.2 Sequoia sempervirens
CAGATATTACGGAGGATGCAGCCACATAAACGATCCAGGCCATTCACTCTTTGAGTGGTCTTTTGGTTTCCCATGCTTCTTTAGTAGCTCAACCATGGTCTAGTGATCTTGGTGATGGATCCAATGTTGCTGCATCATCCACCTCGGGTCCACATATTTGTGTGCCGCATATTTGCAATACATGCCAACAAATATGCTTGGGTCCTATTGTATAGCCCCCTGAGCATCCATTAGACACTTCTTATTATGACATCTAGGATGTGGAGATTATAGAAAATCACACGCAGGGGAGTGGAGCACACCATAGAGAGTCATCTCCTGCTAGAGAGGTGGACATTGGAGTAGTTACATAGGTAAAATTTAAGGTGTAAATTCATAACTTGCATTTTTTAAAAAATGAATATTAATAAGAGATAGTATCAAGTACTAATATTTATTTACATGGTCTATTTAATAGTTAATGTCTGAGGAGGAGCTCACACAGGTGACTGATAGCACACTTAGGGCCATTTCATTTGGCCTCAACATAAACACAGTATGTATTTTCGCACTCACTCATTTACATTTTTTTATTGTATATTTGCTTGTCATTTGAACTGTAAATAATGAAATTATATATTAACTTATATGTTTATCTTATTCTCTGCTTGTAGGAAACACCTAGTGCGAGTGAGGTGTGACGCTCTCTAGACTATGAAGGCATAGTGTTAGATAAGGGAAAGGTAATTGAACTCAAATTTGATTGAATTAAAATTTATAAGATCTTTTATGGATTATGCATACATTGACATAGATTCATAGTTGCATATGTACTTGTCATTTTTATGTACAAGTGGTTGTGAGCTATACATCATTGTTGATAAGTGCTATAGCACCCGAAGGAGTAGGTATTCGAACACTTGAAGGAGGAGTTGTTGAAACACCTCAAGGAGGAGGTGTTGAGACACCTAAAGGAGATACATAAAAATATCAACCTAAATAGGTATGTGTTTATTTTATTTTGTGCTTGGTAAATATGTTCTTATTACTAACAATTCTATGCTAAGTTGGATCAATTTCATGTTTTTGTTCACATATATATATTGACGTTACAAAAGTTGGTTTGGTTAGTTCTTTGAGAGGGGTATATTCTAGGACTCCTAACCCTTTAAAGAGACATATATTTTAGGTAATCAAGATTTCAATTTTATAGTTCAATTATAATTCAATGTGTATTGATTTTTATGTTAATTATTTGATTTTAAATTATATAGTATAACTAATCTCAATTGTGATTTGAATTTTTCTTGTACAGCTACCTTCAAAGCCAACGAGTGCTTCAAAGAGGCTCCATTTTGATGATCCACCAGTAGTTTAGGATGAGATAGATATTTTGGCATGTAAATTTTGAATAGATATTGAGATGACATATGCCACATATTGTAAAACTTTGTTTGAGTTGGCATTGATGCCATTTTTGTATATGGACATACACTTGATTATTGGATAATTTGATATATATAGAAGTTAACAATCAAAATTTAATTTCCTCCTCATGTGCATGATTAAACTCTTTGAAAATTTAATCAAGTGAGCAATGGTTAAATATCAATGTACAATAGCATAAAAAGTATGGTTAAATATTATGTAGTTTATATTCATATTGCTGATTACATTGCATTGCACATCTTGCAAACTCAAAGAATTATTTCACATTGCATAAGTAACAACTAGATACTCATATGATTAACCCTACACCATCTAATTTTCTTCTTTGTCAACTTTCCCATGCCTTAGTAAATTTGGTGGTCCATTTGTAACCATCAATTTTTTTATATAACATAAATTCACCTTTTTCAAAAAATTAATATGGCTAGACTCCCATATGAATACAAATAATATATCATATGACCATTCTTCATATACTTACTGGCACTTTGTGTCTTCTTAGATGAGCCAAAATTTGTTGCCCAACTACCTCTGCCTTCATCAATGTTCCATATTTTAATCATTCCATCCCAAGATGTTGTGACCATTTGTTGACTAGAAGATTCAATTATTTGCAGGCATGAAATGACATCATCATGCACTTTGACCTAGAAATTTAGGAAAAGAATACTATTAAAAGTTGTGAGCTCTGTGAAAAATAGATGTTTATCTGACTGCAACACCATCTAAATATGGATTCTTTTAGAAAATAAAAAGCAAGACATAACTTTTAAACAAATAATTTAATCACAATGTATTTTTCACAAAGAAAATTTGTATAAACCGCTTCTCCATAATGGCTAGTATAGAAAATAATTGCATTGGTAGAACAAAACTCCAAAACATTTCTGATTTCCTTGATTAATTGAATCTTAAGTAGAATCCCCACAATAATTATGTTTTACATAAACCGATAGGAAAACAACATTGCTTGGAAAGTGCATCTCTAATATTTTATGTTCCTTGTACAATAATTTAAATACATTTGAAGAAGTTATATGAAAATATAGCTTCTTAAATTCTTCTTTAATTTGAAGGTTAGTTTTGATAGTGAGTAATTTATTTCATAGATGGATTTTAGCTTTTGCTTGATTGTTGTGCACTGTACTTTCTTCTATAAATAAAATGAGACATGCTAATGCACATTTTCACTATAATTTCTCTATTTTCTTCCTCAACATATCTCTCTCTTGGGCTTTGATACAACCCTGTTAGGGCCTGTCCTAATCACATTTAGCCCAAATCAAAAAGAAAAGTTCATGCATTGCTTCTCCCTACACTAGCAGACCCTGGCTAGAGGTTTTATTTGATATTGTCAACAAACATACATCTAGTTGTCTGAATGAATGGGGGAGTTACAGCCTTCCCAAGCAAGAGGTCATGACAACCATCAAAATTATACACCACAAACACTATTTCTTTCCCTGTGAGTAAAGGATAAGTGTACTTAAATAAGGTGTAATAGTAGAGAGAATAATATTGTTTAGGTAAAATTTGTTCTCAATCTCTAACTCAGGAAGGCATATTCCCATAGAATTTTATTCTCAATGAAAGTTGGTAGATTTCTATATCCAAAAGAGTAAATTATTTAAATACAATTGGCCTTTTCAAGCTTTTTATTTTCTACCACCTCAGTCCATATCAACTTTGTAACATTTTATGTATGGGTCTAAGAAATCTTTTAGTAGACTTAAGGATTTGTTGCATTTGTCAACAACTTATGTTCTCAGTGCATGAAAAAGTGAGGATTTATCAAGGACTTTAACATTTGGATTGGTTATCTTTGTGAAGAGAGTCTAGAAGGAATTGGTTAAACAAAATAATCTATTCTTATTTGCTAATATAATTCCATTTCATTATTTTTTTTACTTTATATAGAACAACAAGAAGTTCATAAACTAGGAAACACTTTACAGGTATCTGCAGAATGTGAAGATAAAGTTTATTAGTCTGTCATTGGTCACTAATTTTAAGTCTGACTTGTTAGAACTGATTAAAGTAATTCAAGACTTATGTCATAGGATGAGAACATTTGACCATAGGATCAATGATAAATGCAATGATCCTTAACTAAATTATTCATACAAATTTCTTAGATCTAAACAAAATATTTAGATCTAAAACATTCACATATGATAAATAGATCTACACATATAATTTGGTTGGAATAGAGTATTTAATTCAAATAACTCACTTCATGATTACAATTTTTTTGCTTCAACTTTTTGCTCATAACCAAGATTATAATGATCAAAAAATATTTTAGAAAAATATTGGGATGCTGAAATGCCTAAATGCTGAAATCCACTATGCTTGGCGTATAGATGCAACCTTTTTGTGAAATTTCCCTCACAAATCCAAACAAGTTTCATCCTCCAAACTCTAGGAAACCAATGGGGTTTCATCGAAAAATCTCCATAACCTAAGGGTTTTTGTCCTTAGATTCAACAAGTGAACACAAGTGTTCGAATTTGCAATTTTGGATTTGTTGAGATGATGTCCAAAGATTATCCAAACTAATGAATTTGTATTCCTTATATAGAGGTTTAAGGCCTAACATGGGTCCAAGTTTCTTGCCATTTTCTCACATTCAAATTTGGGCTCATTAATTGCATTCTTGGTTAGTCGTGGTCATGCATGGAGTCCATTCAAATGGTGAGGTTTTGTGAAAGTGCATGCTTGAGTGTGGAGATCTAGGGAAATGATTTCTTTAAGTTCAAGCAAATAATTATCTCAAGGTCCAACATCAAAGGGTTCAGGCGATGGGATTCTTGGGTGTTAGGACACAAGACAATGGGGATCTAGGGGTTTGAGGATTAGGATACCCCATTGGCTCTTTTACAAACGTAAGACGTCATCAAAAGGCCCAAAGATCCAAAGAGGAATGTATGGTTTGAGAAGTGGTGGTCAAGGTATTAGGGTGTTATGTGAATGGAAAGGAAAAATTTCAAAGGCCCACAAGAGAAGGAAGTGGGAGGTGGAAGCACAAGGAATGAAAGAAATGCATGATAGTATTAGAGAGTCTGAAAGCCCACCCAAAGTAGGAAAGTGACCCATCTTTCAAACTCAAATCATTATTTTGTATCATTGTTACATTGGTCTTGAGAGTGGTAGGTTAATATAGGTCTGGACAATACAAAGCCTAGTTTACCTGTGCAGTGTAACAATGGCATAGGAAGATTTTTCTTTGAAAGCAAAAATGAAAGCTCAGCATCTTGGAATGAAAATTCTTGTTTGCAAAAAAAATGAATAAGAATGAGGTAGTTAAGGTGTTTGAAGTGATTTAGAGGTCATTTTTAGGGTATTTAAGGTGTTTGAAGTGATTTAGAGGTTGCTTTTAGAGAAGAGAGATGTTGAAGAGTACATCAAGTCAGTGAGAACCGAAGTGTAATGTGTTTTAGTTTGTGGTACTCCTTTGTTTCTCTACAGATGTGTGATAAATTCTTAGTTCAATGATGTTGAACAATTTTAGAAAAAAGAAAGTTGTGTCATGGTCCGCATTCAATCCAACAAGCAAAAATTAAAGTTCAGCCTCTTGGAATGAAAATGCTTGTTTGCAAAACAAATGAATAAGAATGAGGTAGTTAAGGTGTTTGAAGTTATTTAGAGGTCAATTTTAGGGTGGAAGGATTAAAAATCCATTTTAAATGCACAAAAAAGAATGAAATTACTTCAAACCAAGTTTGTGAACAAGTTAACTATGTTGCCCACTAGTTTCCCTTAAGAGTCCAAAGTGCTAAAAGGAAGCAATCTTTGAAGGGATATTTCTCAGACACTGTGATGCTTACAGACTCTCCATCCAAGGCTATGTAATTGTGTTGGGACCACCTACAAAAACCTCTCTTAGTTTTTGCTATCTTGGAGGCGTTTTCCTATGGTGATGACTTTTTAGTGGAGGGAAAAGTTCCTAGATGCAAGCAGTGTAAAGTTGCAAAGTGGTGCAACTTTCATTCCACAATTCGTACAACCAAACAGACTATTCCAACATGTCCGTATGGCTACTTTTACACTAGGGATGGTCCTCTCTTGCACCCAAATAAGCCAAATCACTCTGAGCTACATTGGACTAGCGATTTCCCTTATGAGTCCAAAGTGCTAAAAGGCAGTAATGTTTGAAGGTCTATTTATTGGAGACCATGATGCTTATAGAATCTCCATTTGAGGATATGGGATTGTGTTGGGACCATCTACCAAAACCTCTCTCGGTTTTTGCTATCTCGAAGGCGTTTTCTTGTGGTGATGACTTTTCAGTGGAGAGAAAAGTTGCCAGATGCAAGCAGTGTAAAGTTGCAAAGTAGTGCAACTTTCATTCCGCAATGCGTACGACCAAACGAACTATTCCAACACATCCATATGGGTACGTTTATGCTAGGGATGGTCCTCTCTTGCACCCAAATATGCTGAATCACTCTGAGCTACATTGGACCGACGATTTTCCTTAAGAGTCCAAAGTGCTAAAAGGAAACAATCTTTGAAGGTCTATTTCTCAGAGGCCGTGATGCTTACAGAATCTTCGTTCAAGGCTATGGGATCATGTTGGGACCATCTACAAAAACATCTCTCAGTTTTTGCTATTTCGAAGGTGTTTTCCTGTGGTGATGACTTTTCAGTGGAGGGAAAAGTTGCCAGATGCAAGCAGTGTAAAGTTGCAAAGTGGTGCAACTTTCATTCCACAACTTGTACAACCAAACAAACCATTCCAACACATCTATATGGGTACTTTTATGCTAGGGATGGTCCTCTCTTGCACCCAAATATGCCGAATCACTTCGAGCTACATTGGACCGAGTCAAATTAGGTGAAAATTTGATGAAGACACAAGGGAACAATCACAAAATCTTTGCAACCTGCCTATTTGAGGCATCTAACAAGATTATTCTGACCTCTTTGGACAGTCCAAAACTCCCTTAAAACTTGACAAGCAACTAAATACACATTTCCCTCTTTAACCCCCTTAAACCCTTGTAATAGTGAGAAACTAGTTTTTGCCCAATTACTCCACAATTTTCCAAAACAACAGAAAAAAAATGACTGATTCAAACACCCATATCCAAATTACACAACATATATGAGAAACAACATAGACTCCTTTGGACCAGCGTTGACTTCCTATACATTCACGCTTGAACAGGCTACTTAATTAGCCCAAAAATGCAAAGCAACATACCTTCAAACACCACACAAACCCCTAAAACCTTGGTGCAAAAAATAAATTTCCAAGAAAACAAAGATTCTACAATTGGATTCCATTTTGATGGACTTGTAACCGTGAAATCAAAAAACCCTTGTTTTTAGTGTAATTCTTGAGGGTTTATTGGATGTAGCACTTCTACAACCTTTCATACTTTTCCACCACCTTAGAAACCTTTATTTAGGCCCCAATATGCTTAGAAAACAAAGGAACTTCTGGTATCTCAGATATTTTTGCAAACCCTATGGTAAAAACTCTATTTTCAAGTGAAAAAAACCACCATTTTTGGACCTTTAACTCTTCATTTTATTTCAAAACCCAGTTCTCCATGCCTTCCAATCTTGAAATAACATCAAGACATGTAATAATGTTTCTAAATAAAGTTTTTATACAAAGCAATGGGAAGATAAAACCATGTAAGTGGTTTCCCCAAACTAATTGCCACCAAAACCATTCTTGATAGTTTAAAACCATGAACCACCCCAACGTGTAATTATGATAGCACTCAAGATAGCCCTCAAACCTATTCAAGGCATATTCTTCAACAAAAATAGTATGTTCATGTTCTGGATTGACAAGCACCTGCACAAACCATCAAGGTAGCTTAGAATAACCAATCTATATTATTCTAAATGACACAAAATATGATGAGATGGTAATGCAAACTATAAAAGACGCTTAGAATAACCAATCTATATTGTTGTAATATGTTGCATACCTCTTTGAAAGGATCAAAGCTGGCTATTGTTGCAGCAGGTCCATGATCAATCATGCCAGGAATATCGCAAAAGTGGGAAAATGAGAAATCTATATTGTCACAATAGAAAAGATGTTAGACGAACATATCTATATTAATCTAAACAACCTGAATGATGATGAGTTGGTGATGCAAACTATAAAATACACATACCTCTTCGAAAGGATCAGAGTTGGCTATTATTGCAGCAAGTCCATGATCAATCATGCTAGGAATATCGCAAAAGTGGGAAAATGAGAAATCTATATTGTCACAATAGAAAAGATACTTATACTAACATATCTATATTAATCTAAACAACCTGAATGATGATGAGCTAGTGATGAAAACTATAAAAGACGCATACCTCTTTGAATGGATCAGAGCTAGCTATTGCTGCAGCAGGTCCATGATCAATCTTGCCAAAAATATCGCAAAAGTGCATACAAAATACCACTATTAAAGACACATGCATTGCAATAGTATATAAAATATCAGTATTAAAAAAATAACACTAATGAACTTAATCATAATGAACATAAGCATTCTACCTTCTATTCTTGAAAATGCTATTCAAGTGTGCCTGAAGGGTCATCTCTTTGCTTAAGAGTATCCAATATTGCTTCATGATCAACATTACTAAGTGTCCATAGTTGTTTTGTCTTTGGTCTGGCATGATAATTCAACAACTTAACATTTGTTGCTATAACAAGGTGTGAATACATGAAAATGGTTTTGTGTTTCTCGTAGTCTTCAAATGCAGGTATGCCATTCTTTCTAATCATGTATGTTCACAACCAAGTTCCTGCAACCACAACTGAACCTGTAGGATACATGAAACCATCATCATCTTCCATCGATTGTGTTAGCTTATGCTTTACCCACACACATCGAGCCAACCAATAGTTTGTTCTCTCTTCATTCCCCTGTGGTGCAACAACTGCAAAAACATGTCCTATCTGTAGTAGATTTAAAAATAGGTCGTAATCAACTGAAATTTCCATTATGTCATTGTCATGGATATTGTTTGAGATAAAGGAGTTAGATACTATGGTACCCATGTATCCACCCACTCACTTGACTCACATTGATCCCACTCACACTGAATACAACTCTGACAAAAACAAGCTAACTCTCGTGTCCAAGTGGTCCATGTGCCTACATCTGAGCTTCGAAATGAATGCATCTTTGAAGAATATTTGATTGTATGACAATCCAATTTTCCTCCCACTATACCCTCCTCAACGAACCAAAAGAATCTGCGCACAATTGAATCAAGTGTCCCTCCTTGTGACAATGCTGAACTACACCAATAAACTATAGAATGTGCATCGCTGAATTTTTCTCCTGAAATCTTCAATTTCTCCTTAACTAGAGCTCTCTTTACGCATGCACCTGCTCCATCATGCTCCCCTTTCCCATGTCCAGCTTCAAAAAACTCCAAATATGAGGTAGACCCCTATCTACATTCATTCTACTCAACCAATAAAACATACGAGCATTCTTGAATTGACCTATGCAATTATCTGACAAAATTAGATGTCGACCCAATGCTATATCATGCTCCTGCAAGAACTCAACAAAATTCTCGAAACAATGTTGGACATACTCAGACGAGTGAGATCTATTATTACTCATATAAAAATGATACTCTCTGATTATCTTTCGATCCTCCTCTATACTATCAGGTGCATGTCTAAACGTTATGTGGACAAAAATAGCAATCTGAATGGAATTGTAATACTGATAGTGTACCTTGTTTTGTGGTTGCAATGTGTAATTTTCTGCAAAATCAACCACTGATATAATAGTGCCAATCGGAAAAGAGTCCTTACACATCCTAAATTGTTGATCCAACCACTGAGACCTATGACTATGCCTTGCATACTTGTAGAAAAGATTATCCTTAAAATCTGAAATAAAATCAGCAACACTGCATTCTTTTGTAACCAACTCACGTCTAGAACTCTCACCTCCACTTTGCAAAGTATATTTGATTATCTCATATCTCTTTTTCTGAACAAGCTTCTTTCCAAATTCATATTCGGAACTCTCATGAAAACATTGAACAAACTTTGACAAGCCACCACATTGTGAGAACATTTCATTTAAACAATCATTTCTATAGAAAAAACAACCATCATATCTAGAACATAAAAATAGATCTAGCAAGTCCCTTGATGATTTCGGAAGATGCATTGCACCACACTCCTGCAACATTTCATTAGTATGCAAAGTAGAATGGATATAGCATAATAGCTCATGGTACATTGAAAACTCCACATAGTATTTGCAACAACAAGTATTATGAATCTTAAGAGGCACACAATAAAATGACTTCAAACCTTCAAAAGTCCTTTGCTAGATTTCCATATTTGGATGTGTTTCAATAAATTTTTTGAACAACATTGTTTGGCTTGATTCCAAGAAATGTTTAGGATGTGGTGTACGGTCTTGATTTCCAATTCTTAACTTTAAAACATCCTTTTCATTGGGTGATACTCTAGAGTTATCATGCCAAAATTGTTGAATTACTTGCTTTACATTATCAGTTAGCTTCTTATCAACACGTGGAAGCCTCCTAGCAAAAGCCTATGTATCATTTTGAAGAGGATCATCTATTCTTTCTCTTCTGCAAGTTCTCTATCCAAAGTTTTACTTATTTATGCCGTAACTACATTTTTCATAAGCGAAGCCTTTCAATTTATGTATTTACTAGGCGTTTGTAATGACTCCAGTTCTCTTTATCCTTTTACTTTTCCTCACATTTTTCCAATAGACTTTGAGAGCATTAAAAATATTTTTGACAATAATAGAATTTTTTTCGATCTTCTTGTTCACACGAATCTTCAATTTGGCTAGCAAAGGTCTCATCTTTTGCATTTTTAGCAATTGTACAAAAAGTTGGAATTGCTTGGTCAATGTCTTATCACTAAAATATTGGTTGAAAAGTCTTCTAGCCCACAATCGAACAGTTTGTGTTGACCTCTTTCCTTCAAAATTGTTTATAATGTTCTCATCAAATTCAAGTAACCAATTAGGGTTCTTTTGAAGGTCTTGAACAACATGGCCCTTCTTCCATACAAGGTTCTTCATTTGTCAGTGTAATTTGCAAAACATAGACTTAATCTCTTTGCTTCAATATTATGTTCAAATCTTCATTTCCAACATTTTCACCTTTGAAAAATTTTCAATATCAATTTGAATTTTCTCAATTCTTTATTCCCTTAATTTCAATTGATTCAGCGTTCAACATCTTCAACCAACATTTTCAATTTTGAACATTTTCATTATCAATTTCCAATATTTCATTCCCACTCTAATATCATGTTCAACATCTTCAACCAACATTTTCACCTTGAAAATTTTCTTTCATTATCAATTTCAATAACTCCATTCCTAATTTTGAATATCATGTTCAACATATTCAATTCCAACATTTTCACCTTGAACATCTTCACTCTTTTCACTCTGAAAGACCATAGGGGTTAGGTTCACAAATATTTAACATACCTTGTCTTCTCTTCCTATGACTTTCTCTATCTCTTTGTCTATATGCTTCAATTTCTTCTTTTGTAAGCTTTCTCTTACGTTTTTGCTTTCGACGACTGTTGCTCCCCATTATACCTCATAAAAGATGCTAAAAATCATTGCTTATGACAAATTTCAATAGAAGATGCTCAAAAAAGTTGATCTTTGTCTCTTCTTGTCTGAAAGCGCATGTGTGTTGCCTGCAAAAAAAATGTAGGGTCCGTTGGAATGCACAAAATGGCCCACATGGGGCTTTTCTATGGCCCAAAAATCCGATATCCGTTACAATCTGATATCCGATTCCTTTGAAAAAAATTTACGATGTTTTGTAATTGTATGATTTTAGTTCTACAAATTGGATATCTGATTTGAATCAAATATATGATTTGAATCGGATATCTGATTTGTGTACACATATACCTAAGGGTTAATGGTAGATGGTAGAGGGTTTAAGGGTTAAAG
>VDFB02145246.1:65686-107465 GCA_007258455.2 Sequoia sempervirens
TTTGTAGAACTAAAATCATACTATTACAAAACATTGTAAAATTTTTCAAAGGAATCAGATATCAGATTGTAATAGATATCAGATTTGTGGGCCATAGAAAAGGGTATGTGCAGGATCATCATGCAAAAAATAGGCCGTTAAGTGGCAAAAAATTCAGAAAATTCAGTGTTAGGCAACTTGACATAAACATTTGAATAAGTTATCTATATTATTTCAAAAATATGTAACAATAGAATTTATATAAAATTGAATGTAGTTTAAAATACTAGGTTTATTTAAAAATAAATAAAATCTATTTGGTGAAAATTTAAAATTTCAATCAGTAGTACTTAAATTTTAGGGAAAAAATAAGAAGTAGGTGTCATTAACCACCCTAACCATAATAAAATGATAATATTTTTTGTAATATTTTATATATAAGTAGAGGACTCATGTCCGATGTGATGCATATTTTTTGTATTTTTTTTCCAAGTAAATAATTAATTATGAATTTTTTATTACAACTTTTAGAAAATATAAAAACTCGTCTGTCTGACCACCTTAACTTAGGTCACAACTTCATGAAATTTAATTTTTCTTTTTTTAATCCTATAGTATGTGAAGCATAGAATGTGACACATGTTTTGGATTCAAAAATATGATACCGTTTGAAAGTTATAGATGTTTTTCAATTAGCCTATCGATCAAGACTTTAGTCGTAATTCTAATAGAAAATGAATAATAATTATGTATTAAATTCAAATTAAATCATAATTTATATTTTTGGAAAGCTGAGAATCTCCTCTAAAAAGCCTTTTCGTTTCATTAATTTTGGGTGAAAAAAAAGTTGTTAGCCACATACCCTACAAATATTGCCACTTTTTGGCGCACCATGATCCTGCACATACCCAAAAGCCCCATGTGGGCCATTTTGTGCATTCCAACGGACCCTACATTTTTTTTGCAAGCAACACACATGCGCTTTCAGATATGAAGAGACAAAGATCAACTTTTTGGAGCATCTTCTATTGAAATTTGTCATAAGCAATGATTTTTAGCATATTTTATGAGGTATAATGGGGAGCAACAGTCGTTGAAAGCAAAAACATAAGAGAAAGCTTACAAAAGAAGAAATTGAAGCATATAGACAAAGAGATAGAGAAGTTCATAGGAAGAGAAGACAAGGTATGTTAAATATTGGTGAACCTAACCCTTATGGTCTTTCAAGTGAAGAGGAAATTGAAGATGTTCAAGGTGAAAATGTTGGAATTGAATATGTTGAACATGATATTCAAATTAGGAATGGAATTATTGAAATTGATAATGAAAATGTTCAAGGTGAAAATATTGGATTTGAAGATGTTGAACATGATATTGAAATTGGGAATAAAAATATTGAAATTGATAATGAAAATGTTCAAGGTGAAAATGTTGGATTTGAAGATGTTGAACATGATATTGAAATTGGGAATGAAATTATTCAAATTGATATTGAAAATGTTCAAGGTGAAAATGTTGGAAATGAAGATTTTGAACATAATATTGAAGCAAGTGTAAATTATGTTTCACCAAATTACATGAGAAATGAAGAACCTTGTATGGAAGAAAGATATATTCTAATTTCAAGACCTTCAAGAACCCTAAATGGTTACTTGAATTTGATGAGAACATTATAAACAATTTTGAAGGCAAGAGGTCAACACAATTGTTTAATTGTGGGATAGGAGACTTTTCAACCAATATTTTAGTGATAAGACATTGACCGAGCAATGCCAAGTTTTTGTACAATTGCTAAAGATGCAAAAGATGAGACCTTTGCTAGCCAAATTGAAGATTCGTGTGAACAAGAAGACCGAAAAAAATTCTATTATTGTCAAAAATATTTTTAATGCTCTCAAGTCTATTGGAAAAAGTAACAAGGAAAAGGAAAAGGATAAGAGAACTGCTCGGAGAGTCATTCCAACTGCCCTAGTAAGCCATAAATTGAAAAAGGCTCGCTTTATGAGAAAAAAATGTACTGATTTTGACATAAATTGTAAAACTTTGGATAGAGCACTTGCAAGAAGAGAAAGAATAGATGATCCTCTTAAAAATGATACATGGGATTTTGTCGGGAGGCTTCCACATGTTGATAAGAAGCTTATCGATAATGTAAATCAGGTAATTCAACAATTTTTTCATGATAACTCTAGAGTATCACCCAATGTAAAGGATGTTTTAAAGTTAAGAATTGGCAATCAAGACCATACACCACATCCTAAAAATTTCTTGGAATCAAGCCAAACAATGTTGTTCAAAAAATTTATTGAAACACATAAAAATATGGAAATCTTGCAAAGGACTTTTGAGGGTTTGAAGCCATTTTATTGTGTGCTTCTTAAGATTCGTAATACTTGTTGCAAATACCATGTGGAGTTTTCAATGTACCATGAGCTATTATGCTATATCCATTCTACTTTGCATACTAATGAAATGTTGTAGGAGTGTGGTGCAATGCATCTTCCGAAATCATCAAGGGTCTTGCTAGATCTATTAGTGTTATTTATTTAATACTGATATTTTATATACTATTGCAATGCATGTGTCTTTAATAGTCATATTTTGTATGCACTTTTATGATATTTTTGGCAAGATTGATCATGGACCTGCTGCAACAATAGCTAGCTCTGATCCATTCGAAGAGGTATGTGTCTTTTATAGTTTTCATCACTAGCTCATCATGATTTAGGTTGTTTAGATTAATATAGATACGTTAGTCTAAGGATCTTTTCTATTGTGACAATATAGATTTCTCATTTTCCCACTTTTGCGATATTCCTGGCATGATTGATCATGGATTTGCTGCAACAATAGCCAGCTCTGATCCTTTCGAAGAAGTATGTGTCTTTTATAGTTTGCATCACCAACTCATAATCATTCAGGTTGTTTAGATTAATATAGATATGTTCATCTAACATCTTTTCTATTGTGACAATATAGATTTCTCATTTTCCCACTTTTGCGATATTCCTAGCATGATTGATCATGGACCTGCTGCAACAATAGCTAGCTTTGATCCTTTCAAAGAGGTATGCAATAGATTACAACAATATAAATTGGTTATTCTAAGCATCTTTTATAGTTTGCATTACCATCTCATCATATTTTGTGTCATTTAGAATAATATAGATTGGTTATTCTAAGCTACCTTGATGGTTTGTATAGGTGCTTGTCAGTCCATAACATGAACATACTATTGTTGTTGAAGACTATGCCTTGAATGCCTCTTAGAATAGGAAAATTTTGTAAAATTTGAATTCTCAAATTGGAAACAATGTAAAATGGTCATAATTGTGTATGGGCATAATCTATACCTAGTGATGTTTTTTGAAATATGGGTCAAATGTCTGGAATTGTATAAAGGGTATGTTTAAAATGTAAATGGGCTTGTATTTGGAAACTCATAGGTTTTGTAAAGGGGTCTATTTTTGTACTTAATCGAGCTACAACCGAAGGTTTTCTTCCTAGTTCTTCCTATCAGTATGCTCATTTGAACTAGGTTTTGTAATATTTCTTATTTATATATAATAAATTATAGTGGCTTGCAAATTTTGTTCCTCAAACCCAATTCTTTAATTCACAAGGGTGACCTCATAGTCACAAACCTATTCCCTTTCATTTTAAAATTAAAAATTCAAACTTTTCACTAAGTGGTGTCATTCACCCACTTTGAGTTGACTAAACACATGTTTGGCATAATTTGATGATATACGGTAGCATTAATAGCATACAATATATTCATTATAATCACAAAAAAATTAATTTATCTTATAGCATTGGAGCAATTAATAGTGAGACATTTTGATTCAATGCAATAAAAATGAGTAACAAATTTCTAAATACCACCAAGTCCATAGATATTGGCTCGCGCCCACAAAAGGATATGAAAATCATAGTAAAACCTTTCCTGGGAATTGGACATTCCAACAGGTGACTTATATCTTTCTGTAGACGTCCATTTTACTTGTCAAACCAAGGGACGTAGACTTTAAATGGCGCAGCAAAATATATGCACTAGGAACTAGTTTCGGTCAAATCTTAGCAGAAATAATACTGGAAAGAAATTCTATCTAAGCCATAGAACGGTAATGCAAAATTATTTAACTCAACTATGATAGGAATCATAACAACTACGACTAAAACACAAACTTTGAATTGGCCTTATGCTGCAGGAACAGTCACAGGGATGGCTCTCTATGTTGCAGGAGCACTATAAGATTGAGTTTGTATGAAAACTTCAAAGATGAAAGCTAATCTAAAGATCAACAGAAAATAACAACTAACTAACTAGCTACAGATACTTACTAAGTGGGCCCCCTTAGCAAGCATCTACTGATTACACAGATGCTAAACTCAGAACTTCATCGAACTTTATTCATGAAATAAGAATGGTATACATTGCTTTGTTGATGTGGAAACTAACAACAAACTCTGTCTTTGATCATACAGATTTTGTTTCTCATTATCATACTGAATCTTACATGATATTTGCTATTACTATGCTTCCAACTTACTAAATATTATCTCTTACTCATTCTATCTATGCTCCCTTCTCTCTCGTGCAGGAGGAGAACTTTATTTAAAAACAGGAGAGCAACTAACTAACTAACCCTATCAAAGAAAGTCATGGAAGTAAAGTATATCCCCGAATCAAGGAATAGACTTCATAATGAATTTATGCGTTCAACCCAATTTGGAGAAAATCTAGCACTCCACTTTTTCCAGATTGACTGTCATTAAAATTATTTCCCATAGTTTCGGTCAAAGAGACTTTGTCGGAGCTTCCTCGAAGTCGTGCAAGAAATGGACTTTACTGCAAGGCCGAGATTGGCTGCACTTGAATCAATCATTCTTCAACAACCTGCGAAATAAAAGGTAACAGATGCGAAAGAAAAGGTGTATGGCACATACACGATATATATTCATTAATCACACATTTTAAATCTACTTCATCATTCAAAAATTGTATACGATATACCAGCCATTTTAGGGAGTCAACGAGGAATAAATGCAACCAAGTCAACACAATGAGCTACAAGAATATGAAAGTATTATGCTACAGGATATCCCCATAAAAGGTTTCAACAAAGTTTAAACAGCCATAAAATAACAAAAGTAAAGACATTAAAAGTTTATCATAACATCCAAATTATGAGCATATTCTAAGCTCATCACTGCCCCCTGCTTAGCCCAATGCTGGTCCTCCAGCATTAAATTTCCTGGTGGTTTCTCTGAAGTCAGTGGTGGCTGCATGACTCTGGAATGGATGTCCAAACTTGTTATAGAATCCTTTGAAATCCTAGCACCTTTCATATCTTCGGTCTTCTAATTCATTGTTAATATTTGTAGCCTGGTGAGGATATAGGGGCCGCATTAGCACAGGGGGTCTGAATGTCAGCGGCAGCCACAATTCAAATCTTGTTTGAAGTCCCAATTGAATATATCTGTTGGTTCATTTGGGAGCTGCTATAAAATTTAGGGGACCATGTGGTTCTGACTTTCTTCACCCCACAGTTAATCTCTCCCATCTTTTCTCACTTCTGGTATATGCTAATCTCTAAAAGGAATATTGTTGTGTCTGGAATTCATCATATACCTGCTTTTTGATATCAAATATTTTCTCTCTGGCTGAAACATTATTAATACCATATGTTAGAGAAAACCAATCTTTCAACATTGCATGTGGGTTTGAACTTTGAGAGCGTAATGGGACAGGCTCTGTTTTCTCAGCTTCCTCATATATTTCCCACTGCCTGCCATA
The DNA here is from genome assembly GCA_007258455.2 of Sequoia sempervirens. Taxonomy (NCBI): domain Eukaryota; kingdom Viridiplantae; phylum Streptophyta; class Pinopsida; order Cupressales; family Cupressaceae; genus Sequoia; species Sequoia sempervirens. Next base: position 71,466 of record VDFB02145246.1, read on the forward strand.
ATTCGCCTCATTTGCTGCCCATGACATAAATGCTCTCAAATGAATATCACCAATGTATAGAAGAGGATTCCATTATGTTTCAAATGGTATTAAGAAGCCATGAAAATAGAATTCACACAGAGAATTCCTTAACTAGTTAGGGGTTGCTTGGTATGCTTCATAAAACTATTTGGCAGTGTGAATTATAGGGTCTTGGTTTTTAGAAATTCTCATCAATTGAAACCATAAAAACTATTCTTTAAGGCACATAGCATAAACTCTGGGTGGCAGTCTGCATTCCATAATTTGACCAGTTACTTTTAACATTTCATCCATTTTTGCTTTCAACTCAACAATTTCTTGTTTCTGACTTTCAATTTTCCTTTTCAATTTCTTCTTTTCTATTTCCCATAAACTTTGTTGCATATCAGTCTGGGCTATGTGTCAAAAAATCAGAGTCTGTAATGTAACTGTTTCCCAATTATCTTTAACATATTCTAGAAACTCAATTAAAAACGTCCTCCTATACACAACAATAGCTTTACAAATCGCAGGGTGAAATACAACTTCACTAGGCACATTCAGTTGTTCAATATATTCTTTCTCTTGCTGCAAGATAAATTCTTCCTGTTGCTGTGGTGGAGAAGTCTGTGCTTCCTCCAAAAATTGCATAGCAGCAGCAGCCAAATCATCAAGATTTGGTAACCCTTGCTCATTATGCCCTATTTCTTTTGTTTCAACTTGTTCCTCTTCAGGAACCAACAAAATCTGAGTAGCATTCTCAGACTCATTCTGAGAAACATTAAATTCAAATTCAACAGACCCTTCTAAAATTACAATCACCTCAAGTTGTAGTGAAGCAGGGGAGGTCTTAGAGTGTTTCCTTGTGGAAACCCTTCTTGGCACAGATGCAGCTGCAGGAGGTGTTCCGGTAGCTTTTCTTTTTCTTGTTTGTTCAGAGGGCTCTGCCCTACCAAAGGATGACAGTGAACTAGTAATAGCAACAGGTGTTGCTGTAAGAGAAACGGCTACAAGGGAAGGTGCTGCAAGAGAGGAGCATTGTCTTTTCTGAAAATGAGGGTCAAATTCAGGGGACCCTTCTGCCTTTGTTTTTCCTTTCTCTCTCCTAGTGGCAAACCTAGTTTGTACCCTAGTAGAGGATTCGGCTGCAAAAGCTGCAGGACTAGGTGCTATAGGAGTAGATGACCCTTGCCCTGTTCCACTAGTAGATGCAATTTCTTTCTTCTTTCTTTGAGGCCATGGGGTAAGTACTCTAGGAGGTTGTGGTATTTGCAAACTCCTTTGGGCAACAAATTGTTGCCAGAAGAGAGGTGAGACATCTCTCAAAGAGTGCTCAATCAATAATTTAATAAGGCCATGATGAGTGACAAAATTGTCTTTCCCCTGTTGATCTCCATGGGTACTTTGTTCTAAAAACTTTAACAAGAAATTTGGAACATTTATGACTAACCCATGCCTCATATGGCTTAATAATTTAAAATGATGAGAATGCAAGTAGGAAAAATGGCCTTCACAGGTAAAATACCTCATTATATAAGTGGCATACTCTGAATATGGAGGAGGCAGTGACACACGCTTGCATCCCTGCTTGGAGACTTCCAGAGGTCCATCAGCAGGCACTGAAAACTCAGCCCTTGCAGCTGCAACGTCTGAAGAAAAGTTTTCTCCAACGGCTGGAAGCCCAGTTACCTCAGCAATTCTGTCTTCAGTTGCAACAACTGTTAGACCCCATACGGTGGCTTCCCCTTCAGAAAGGGTTCTCAAGAATTCTCCAGCAACCTCCTCATCAAAATCATTTAAGCTCAAGAAATAATTTAACCATCCGCAGAGACTGAATGTGTGGGTTGTTTGCAGAATTTGCAGTAACAATTCATGAGCTACAGGCTCATGTCGCACCAACTAACCACCCATGTTTGCAGTTTTTCTTAGCTGAACTCAATTCCTTGCTGAAGATTCAAATTCTCTGTTTCCCCTTCTGCTCTGATTTTGCTTCTGTCGTGCCTTCACATTTCTTTCTTTTTTTCCAAAAATGAACTTTTTGAACAAGCAGTCTTAATCGTAGTTTACAAGAAAAACATGCATTAAAGGACATGCGATCACATTTGGAAAGTACCAGAAAGGCATTAAAGAAAGGTCATTTATGCAGTTATAGCAGCGGCAAAAAGATAGGTTTTAAAATATGGACTACCCCACCCCCTACTTAAAGTATGACATGTGTCCTCACATGTACTAAAGAACAGGTAGAGATTCAGGTAATAATGACCGGTACATGCATAGCAGTAAATGAATAGAATGAAATAAATCAAATATGCAATAAGAAAAGATATGGCATACCTTTGACAATTGCACGTACGTGTGAAGAAAGATGATGGCGCTGCATGAAGTGACAAGTGGGAAAGATATCTTAATTAAGGTTGATGCGGATGGATGAAGTGGATGGGTGACATGGCGGATGAAATGTACGAATGAAATGGATGGATGGGATGGATGGATGGAAGATAAAGAATTGAGATGGGGGCGATAAATGAAAATGGAGAAAAAGGGGTTTCCTTAAAAGAAAACCTTTATTATGGGCATGCTTTTTGAAAATTACGGCAACACTGCAGGAGAAAGGCTAAAGCCTTCTGCTACAGGAAGAGTAGTGGGAGGAACCTGAATGAACTGTTGCATGAATTCTTCCTTTGACATTGGTTTATGGTACAACCGGAGTCGGTGGCCATTGACTAGCAATTTAAAACAGAATGGATCAATTGTCACTAGCTGTACAGCTCCATTGTCGAACACATTTTCAACTTCATAGGGGCCAAGCTAGCGTGTTGTGAGCTTACCCTAGTTTTCTTGATATCTGGAATCATATAACAGGGCCCAATCTCCAACAGAAAATTTCTTAGTTTTGATGTGCTGATCATGCCACTTCTTTCTTTGTTGTTGGATTGCTTCTATATGCTGTAGGGCAGCTTTTCTCATTTCGTCCAAAGCATTTAGCTGCAGGAGACGATCCTTCTGTGCTTCAGATAATTCCATGTTGAGTTCAAGAGCTGTCCTCAAAGTTTTATGTTCAAATTCTATGGGTAACATAGCTGTTTTCCCATAAAGCAGCTCAAAAGGTGTAAACCCAGTTATTGTCTTCCATGTAGTTCTGTAAGCCCAAACTGCTTTAGGAAGTCTATTGCTCCAGTCTTTTCTATGGATCTGCACTGTCTTTGTGAGAATCGCCTCAATTTATTTGTTTGTTACCTCCGCCTGACCATTAGCTTGAGGATGATAGGGACTAGACTTCCTATGTTTAATCTTATAGTCATTCATTAGTGTAGTGATCAGATTTGAGGTAAACTGAGCTCCTTGATCAGTTACAAGCTCTCTGGGAACTCCAAATCTTGTGAAAATTTGTTCATACAGAAATTCAACAACTTTGTTATCTCGGGCATGAGTCATAGCTTTTACCTTGACCCATTTTGTGACATAGTCCATGCAAACTAGAATGTATGACTTTCCATTTGATGGTGGATCAATTGGTCCTACAAAATCCATTCCCCATTTATCAAAAGGGGTGACTATGACTTGCGGATATAGTGGTATTTCATCTGACTTAGTTGGTCTTCCCATACGCTGGCATCTGTCACAGTTCCTTGTATAGGCCACAACATCCTTGTGTAATGTTGGCCAGTAGTACCCTATTGTAAGAACCTTCATTGCTGTTCTATTTGCTGCAAAATGCCCCCCACATGGTTCATCATGGCAAGCATGCAAGAGATCATAAGTCTCATCTTCTCTTACACATCTTTGCATTACTTGATTAGGTCCAGTATAGAACAGACAATTTGCAATCCAAGAAAAGTTAAAACTTTTCTCTATCAACAACTTCTTTTCTTTTGGGGAAAAGTGAGCTGGTATTCTGTTTGCTGCTAGATAATTGGCAATGTCTGCATACCATGGAGTTTGTGCAACAATAGAGAACAAGTGTTCATTAGGAAACCTATCATCAATAACTTCATGTTCATCAGGTGCAGCTGATTGAAGTCTTGATAAAAAGTCAGCTACAACATTAGCTCTTCCTGGTTTGTCAATGATTGTGATATCAAATTCTTGTAACAATAAGAGCCATCGTGCCAATCTACCAGAAATAGTAGGTTTGTTCATCAGGTACTTGATTGCTGCATGGTCAGTATGAATGAATATCTGATAACCTATGACATAATGCCTAAATTTATTCAAAGCATACACTACTGCAAGCAATTCCTTTTCTGTAACAGTATAGTTAAGCTCAGGACCTTGAAGGTTTTTGCTAATAAAGTAGATAGCATGCTCAATTGAATTTTCTTTTTGACTTAAAACTGCTCCTATACCAAAATCAGATGCATCAGCATGTATGTGAAAAGACAAATTCTATTTTGGTCCTTGAAGAATAGGGGCTTTAGTAAGCAAGTCCTTTAGTTGTAGGAAAGATTTTTCACAGGCCTTTGTCCACTCAAATTGGGAATCCTTTGTTAACAAGGCATAAAGTGGGCTGGCAATTTTACTGAAGTCTTTTATAAACCTTCTATAATAACCTGCATGACCAAGAAAACTTCTTACATCTTTTTGTTTTGCAGGAGTTTGTAAATTCATAATAACTTCAATTTTAGCAGGGTCAACCTGAATTCCATTCTTTGAAATATGATGACCTAAAATAATACCTTCTTCTATCATCAGAAAACACTTTTCACTGTTCAGAGATAAATTTTTCTCTCTGCACCTTTTCAATACCTTTTCTAAATTCATCAGTGTTTCTTCAAATTTTACTCCATAGGTAGTGAAATCATCCATGTAAATTTCCATACATTCATGAGAGATATCAGCAAAGATACTAATTACTGCTTTCTGAAATATTGCTGGTGCATTGCATAGACCAAAAGGCAATACTGAATAAGAAAATGTTCCCCATGGACAGGTAAAAGTGATCTTATCTTGATCTTCAGGGGCTATTGTTATCTAATTATACCCGCTGTAACCATCCAAAAAGGAAAAATATCTTTTACCAGACAGTGAGTCTAGTACTTGGTCTACAAAAGGTAGTGGAAAGTGATCTTTTTTAGTGGCACTGTTCAACTCTCTGTAATCCACACACACTCTCTATTTTCCTCCTTTCTTGGGGATAATGACTAATAGAGAAACCCATTGGCTGTCAGAAATTGGGTAAATAAAACCAGCATCAAGCAACTTTTGAAATTCATTTTTCACTATTTCTCTAAGTGTTGGATTTACTCTTCTTTGAGGTTGTCTAACTGGTGAACAATCTTCTTTGATATATATCCTATGAGTACAAACTCGAGGATCTATTCCTTGCATGTCCCCATATTCACATGCAAAAGCTTTATGCTATTCTTGTAGCATTTTTAATAAGTCAGCCTCTTGAGACTGTGATAACTTGCTATTAACATTCAAACAATGATATGGAGACAACTCTATCTGCTTAGTGAGATTACTCATAGAATCTACAGGTAATGTTTGTACCTCTTGTAGAAGCAAGTTATGAAAAATTGTCAGAAGTTTAGGCAATGAACTCTCAGAATCTAGTTGCTGCAGGAAACATTGATGATGACTGCCACTTGGATCAGATGAACTACCCGTATCAGGGTTAAATTGTAGAACTTGAAAAAGCAAAGCATCTTCACTCTGAAGTTGTGAGAATGGATCATTTTGAAGCATAATTAATTGAGCCAAAGAATTGGCTTCTTCAGTCTCTTCCCCCACATCTAGCCAAATAGGTTGGGACAAATCTGGTTGAGGTCTAGCAGGCAGATACAAGGCCAATTTCTTTGTGGACTGCCCATCAGAAATGGTCATATCTCCAGAACGGCATCCTATAAAAGCATTAGTAGTTGCTAACCATGGTCTACCAAGGATAACTAGATACCCTCCTAAAGTTGCCTTAACTGATAATATTGTGAAATCAACAAGATACTTCCAAGATTCAAGAGTGACAATTACATCTTCCACCATCCCATCAGGTTTAACTATGGAGCTGTCTGCAAGCTATAGAGCTGTGGGTGTAGACCTAATGTTTGAAATATTCAAGGATTCCATAGTATGTTTTGTCATGACATTAATGGCAGCACCTAAATCAATCAAAACATTTTTTACAACTTGGCCATTTATGTGTATCTGCACTACAGGACTTCCGGGATCAATATACTTGGGAATAACTACATTTTCCAATATTATATCAACCAATTTCCCTAAGACATGAATTGTTTGGGTATCTTTTTTCTTCCATCCAGGCTTCTTCAAATAGGCTTCTTTAATAGCTTTTTCAAAAATGGAAACATCTCTAATAGCCTGAAATAAAGGAATTTGAATCTGTACATTTTTGAGCTGATCCAGAATGTCAAAAGTGGGTTCTTCTATGGATTTAGATTCAGTACTTTGCAACCTCTGAGGAAAAGGTGGTTTGTCTTGTCTCTACAAAACAGGTTCCGGAGAAACTGTATCGGGTATAGGAATATGCTCAGTAGGAGCAACAGGTTCAGTAGATTCTTCAAGGGGAGAATCTGGTATTTCAGTAATTAGAGGTGGTTTGGGAGCAGGTAAAGTAGTTTCAGACCTCAAATGGATGTCATTAACATTTAAGGCATAAGCTTGATATTGGTTGGCTTCAGCAAGATATGTAGATTGCTGTGGCTACTGCTGTTGCTTATTATTTAGATTGGGCAATGGCAGGGAAGGCATAAGCGTTTGTTTCAGAGGGCCAGGATTTGTGGCAGTTGCTGCAGGAGGTGGCATGAGGGCCTGTTGTTGTGGCTGTGGAAGCTGCAGGAATCCAAGAGACTAGTTTTTCCATTGCTAAGGACCTCTCCATTGAGGATTTTGTTGCCAATTTCCTGAAGGTGGGGTCCATTGCCCTTGTGGCTGCTGCCAACCTCTTTGAGGAGATTGCCACTGTGGGGTCTGATAATTAGGCCAACTTGGTTGAGGTGGATTCCAGGGTGGTGGTGGTCCATATGCATGTTTCCATTGGTTATTATAGCTAGAATGAGGATTAATAAAAGTTAAAGGATCTTGAGGCATACCTTGTCTTTGGGCCCATGGTCTCCTTTGCGCAACAAAGAACACTTGATCATCATCACCTTCTACTAGTTTGAAGTCAGTAGGCAGTTGCTTAGCTTCCAAATTAGCCACCATCTTGCATCTACAATCATGCTTCTTCTATTTGCAGTATGGACAGAACTCAGCCAAAACTACCTCAGCCTCTGCATGTTTCTTCTGAGCTTGCATAGTGTCCAGTTGTGTAGCCGTATTATTAATAATGTCCTGCTTGAAATCAGATAGCAAATTTGTTATCTCCATCTAGGAAACTCCACCATAAGAAGACTTCCCCATTGTAGCATGATGACCTCGACCTTTCTTAACTATTGCTCGAGAGTAGTTAAGACATATTTTCTTTATATCATCCCAAGGAAGTTGGGTTATATCACCTCCTCCGATCAGGTCCAGGGCGTCAATACAGGCATTACTGATTCCCCTTAGAAAAAGTAGTTTCTGAGAGTCCTCGTTGAGAGTATGGTTTGAGTTCTTTTTTAGTGAAAACAAAAACTTGGAAATATAATATTCCAGACTTTCATCCTCCTTCTGCTGAATTCAGAATATGTCATCACCTTTGCTGGCACTCTTACAATATTCCTTATACTTCTCAAGGAATTTCGTCTACATGGTGGCCCAACTGTCTACAACACCTCTTCCTAGACTCATGAACCACCTGAGAGCTCCTTCCTTCAAGGTGGAAGGAAATAACTTTAGTTTATGAGCATCTATGTTGTTGTCATAACTGCGATAGAGGACATCAAATTCAAACAGAAAAGTTTCTAGATCCTCCATAACCAAGCCATAAAACTTTGGAAGCAAGGAAGAGGGAATGTTTTTAAGATTGTCGGTATCTTGTTGGAGAACAATGGGAAACTCAAATGCAGGAGGTGGATTATTAGGTGGATTATTTGCCATGTCTGATTGCTGGAATAACAGAGTGAATGGATTTTCCTCAGGTTCGTTATCAGCTGGGTAAAATGGTAGTTCAATAAACAATTTTTTAGGGAGAAACCTTCCCAGTGCGTCTCTTCTTCTTCTATGCATGCAATACGGTGAGTAGTGGCTTGAAAGATTTTGAAAATTTTTGACTAACAGACTAAACTAATGCTGAAAATGACTTCTAATAGACTCCTAGCTAGACGCCATCCCCGACAATGGCACCAAAAATGGCTCACGCCCACAAAAGGATATGAAAATCATAGTAAAACCTTTCCTGGGAATTGGACATTCCAACAGGTGACTTATATCTTTCTATAGACATCCATTTTACTTGTCAAACTAGGGGACGCAGACTTTAAATGGCGTAACAAAATATATGCACTAGGAACTAGTTTCGGTCAAATCTTAGCAGAAATAATACTGGAAAGAAATTCTATCTAAGCCATAGAACGGTAATGCAAAATTCTTTAACTCAACTATGATAGTAATCATAACAACTACAACTGAAACACAAACTTTGAACTGGCCTTATACTACAGGAACAGTCATAGGGATGGACTCTCTATGCTGCAGGAGCACTATAAGACTGAGTTTGTATGAAAACTTCAAAGATAAAAGCTAATTAGAAAATCAACAGAAAATAACAACTAACTAACTAGCTACAGATACTTACTAAGTGGGCCCCCTTAGCAAGCATCTACTGATTACATAGATGCTAAACTCAGAACTTCATCAAACTTTATTCATGAAAACATAATGGTATACATTGCTTTGTTAATGTGGAAACTAACAAAAAACTCTATCTTTGATCATACAGATTATGTTTCTCATTATCATACTGACTCTTACATGATATCTGCTATTACTATGCTTCCAACTTACTAACTATTATCTCTTACTCATTCTATCTATGCTCCCTTCTCTCTCGCGCAGGAGGAGAACTTTATTTAAAAACAGGAGAGCAACTAACTAACTAACCCTATCAAAGAAAGTCGTGGAAGTAAAGTATATCCCCGAATCAAGGAACAGACTTCATAATGAATTTATGCATTCAACTCAATTTGGAGAAAATCTAGCACTCCACTCTTTGCAGATTGACTGTCATTAAAATTTTTTCCCATAGTTTCGGTCAAAGAGTCTTCACCGGAGCTTCCTCGAAGTCGTGCAAGAAATGGACTTTACTACAAGGCCGAGATCGGCTGCGCTTGACTCGATCATTCTTCAACAACCTGCGAAACAAAAGGTAACATATGCGAAAGAAAAGGCGTATGGCACATACACGATATATATTCATTAATCACTCATTTTAAATCTACTTCATCATTCAAAAACTGTATACGATATACCAGCCATTTTAGGGAGTCAACGAGGAATAAATGCAACCAAGTCAACACAATGAGCTACAGGAATATGAAAGTATTATGTTACAGGATATCCCTATAAAAGGTTTCAACAAAGTTTAAACAGCCATAAAATAACAAAAGTAAAGACATTAAAAGTTTATCATAACATCCAAATTATGAGCATATTCTAAGCTCATTAGATATTCAAGAGTAGATGCAAAGATAAACATTCATACCCTTATCAACCCTTAATTATCCAATACCCCTATCAACCCTTAATTATGTTAGGTTGATTGTGTTTGATTGATTGGATTTTATACATCCTTGTACCTCATTGATATATTTTTCTATTAGGTTTTGCATTTTTTATGTTAAGATATAGTAAACTATACTCACTTGCAATTTGAAGTGTAAATCTCTTGTATTGTTAGAATGAGTACTTGAATGATCATGAGGTGTTGAGGGAAATATTTTTTTCATTAGTATTCTTTGGAATTCTTTGGATATTGTTGTAATGGCATTGAATAAAGAAGGTCATCAATGGGAGTCACACAATCATTGCCATTAATGAAATTGACCATCTCTCACATGTAATGCTCAGGAGTTACATTGGGAGAAGTGGATCATCTTTCCATAATGTTATGGGTTCCCACTTAGTTTATATGTTCATTTTTTAGGGCTATCTTGAGTGCTATCATAATTACACGTTGGTGTGGCTCATGGTTTTAAACTATCAAGAATGGTTTTGGTGGCAATTAGTTTGGGGAAACCACTTACATGGTTTTATCTTCCCATTGCTTTGTATAAAAAATTTATTTAGAAACATTATTACATGTCTTGATGTTATTTCAAGATTGGAAGGCGTGGAGAACTGGGTTTTGAAATAAAATGAAGAGTTAAAGGTCCAAAAATGGTGGTTTTTTTCACTTGAAAATAGAGTTTTTACCATAGGGTTTGTAAAAATATCTGAGATACCAGAATTTTTTGTTTCCTAAGCATATTGGGGCCTAAATAAAGGTTTCTAAGGTGGTGGAAAAGTCTAAAAGGTTGTAGAAGTGCTACATCCAATAAACCCTCAAGAATTACACTAAAAACAAGGGTTTTTTGATTTGATGGTTACAAGTCCATAAAAATGGAATCCAATTGCAATATCTTTGTTTTCTTGGAAATTTATTTTCTGCACCAAGGTTTTAGGGGTTTGTGTGGTGTTTGAAGGTATGCTGCTTTGCATTTTTGGGCTAATTGAGTAGCATGTTTAAGGGTAAATGTATAGGAAGTCAATGCTAGTCCAAAGGAGTCTATGTTGTTTCTCATATATGTTGTGTAATTTGGATATGGGTGTTTGAATCAGTCATTTTTTTTCTATTGTTTTGGAAAATTATAGAGTAATTGGACAAAAACTAGTTTCTCACTATTACAAGGGTTTAAGGGGGTTAAAGAGGGAAATGTGTATTTAGTTGCTTGTCAAGTTTTAAGGGAGTTTTGGAATGTCCAAAGAGGTTAGAATAATCTTGTTAGATGCCTCAAATAGGCAGCTTGCAAAGAGTTTGTGATTGTTCCCTTGTGTCTTCATCAAATTTTCACCTAATTTGACTCGGTCCAATGTAGCTCGAAGTGATTCGGCGTATTTGGGTGCAAGAGAGGACCATCCCTAGCATAAACGTACCCATATAGATGTGTGGGAATAGTTTGTTTGGTCGTACAAGTTGTGGAATGAAAGTTGCACCACTTTGCAACTTTACACTGCTTGCATCTGGCAACTTTTCCCTCCACTGAAAAGTCATCACCACAGGAAAATGCCTTTGAAATAGCAAAAACTGAGAGAGGTTTTTGTAGATGGTCCCAACATGATCCCATAGCCTTGAACGAAGATTTTGTAAGCATCGCGGTCTCTGAGAAATAGACCTTCAAAGATTGTTTCCTTTTAGCACTTTGGACTCTTAAGGGAAATCGTTGGTCCAATGTAGCTCAGAGTGATTCGGCATATTTGGGTGCAAGAGAGGACCATCCCTATCATAAACGTACCCATATAGATGTGTTGGAACAGTCTGTTTGGTCGTACGCATTGTGGAATGAAAGTTGTACCACTTTGCAACTTTACAATGCTTGCATCTGGCAACTTTTCTCTCCACTGAAAAGTCATCACCACAAGAAAATTCCTTCGAGATAGCAACAACCGAGAGAGGTTTTGGTAGATGGTCCCAACACGATCCCATATCCTCAGACGAAGAGTCTATAAGCATTACGGTCTCTGATAAATAGACCTTCAAACATTACTGCCTTTTAGCACTTTGGACTCGTAAGGGAAATCGCCAGTCCAATGTAGCTCAGAGTGATTTGGCGTATTTGGGTGCAAGAGAGGACCATCCCTAGTGTAAAAGTACCCATACGAATGTGTTGGAACAGTCTGTTTGGTCGTACGAATTGCGGAATGAAATTTGCACCACTTTGCAACTTTACACTGCTTGCATCTAGGAACTTTTCCCTCCACAAAAAAGTCATCACCATAGGAAAATTCCTCCGAGATAGAAAAAAATAAGAGAGGTTTTTGTAGGTGGTCCCAACACGATTCCATAGCCTTGGACGGAGAGTCTGTAAGCATCACGGTGTCTAAGAAAGAGCCCTTCAAAGATTGCTGCCTTTTAGCTCTTTGGACTCTTAAGGGAAACTAGTGGGCAACATAGTTAACTTCTTCACAAACTTGGTTTGAAGTAATTTCATTCTTTTTTGTGCATTTAAAATGGATTTTTAAGCCTTCCACCCTAAAATTGACCTCTAAATAACTTCAAACACCTTAACTACCTCATTCTTATTCATTTGTTTTGCAAACAAGCATTTTCATTCCAAGAGGCTGGGCCTTAATTTTTGCTTGTTGGATTGAATGAGGACCATGACACAACTTTATTTTTTCTAAAATTGTTCAACATCATTGAACTAAGAATTTATCACACATCTGTAGAGAAACAAAGGAGTACTACAAACTAAAACACATTACACTTCGGTTTTCACTGACTTGATGTACTCTTCAACATCTCTCTTCTCTAAAAGCAACCTCTAAATCACTTCAAACACCTTAAATACCCTAAAACCGACCCTAAAACTGACCTCTAAATCACTTCAAACACCTTAACTACCTCATTCTTATTCATTTTTTTTGCAAACAAGAATTTTCATTCCAAGAGGCTGAGCTTTCATTTTTGCTTTCAAAGAAAAATCTTCCTATGCCATTGTTACACTGCATAGGTAAACCAGGCTTTGTATTGTCCAGACCTATATTAACCTACCACTCTCAAGACCAATGTAACAATGATACAAAAAAAATATTTGAGTTTGAAAGATGGGTCACTTTCCTACTTTGGGTGGGATTCCAGACTCTCTAATACTATCATGCATTTCTTTCATTCCTTGTGCTTCCACCTCCCACTTCCTTCTCTTGTTGGCCTTTGAAATTTTTCCTTTCCATTCACATAACACCCTAATACCTTGACCACCACTTCTCAAACCATACATTCCTCTTTGGATCTTTGGGCCTTTTGATGACGTCTTACGTTTGTAAAAGAGCCAATGGGGTATCCTAATCCTCAAACCCCTAGATCCCCATTGTCTTGTGTGCTAACATCCAAGAATCCCATCGCCTGAACCCTTGATGTTGGACCTTGGGATAATTATTTGCTTGAACTTAAAGAAATCATTTCCCTAGATCTCCACACTCAAGCATGCACTTTCACAAAACCTCACCATTTGAATGGACTCCACCCATGACCACGACTAACCAAGAATACAATTAATGAGCCCAAATTTGAATGTGAGAAAATGGAAAGAAACTTGGACCCATGTTAGGCCTTAAACCTCTACATAAGGAATAAAAATTCATTAGTTTGGATAATCTTTGGACATCATCTCAACAAATCCAAAATTGCAAAGTCAAACACTTGTGTTCACTTGTTGAATCTAAGGACAAAAACCCTTAGGTTATGGAGATTTTTCGATGAAACCCCATTGGTTTCCTAGAGTTTGGAGGATGAAACTTGTTTGGATTTGTGAGGGAAATTTCACAAAAAGGTTGCATCTATATGCCAAGCATAGTGGATTTCAGCATTTAGGCATTTCAGCATCCCAATATTTTTCTAAAATATTTTTTGATCATTGTAATCTTGGTTATGAGCAAAAAGTTGAAGCAAAAAAATTGTAATCATGAAGTGAGTTATTTGAATTAAATACTCTATTCCAACCAACTTATAAGTGTAGATCTATTTATCATATGTGAATGTTTTAGATCTAAATATTTTGTTTAAATGTTTTGGCTGATTTTCATTGAATTATTCTAGATCTAAGAAATTTGTATGAATAATTTAGTTAAGGATCATTGCATTTATCATTGAGCCTATGGTCAAATGTTCTCATCCTATGACATAAGTCTTGAATTTCTTTAATCAGTTCTAACAAGTCAGACTTAAAATCAGTGACCAATGATAGACTGATAAACTTTATCTTCACATTCTGCAGATACCTGTAAAGTGTTTCCTAGTTTATGAACTTCTTGTTGTTCTATATAAAGCAAAAAAATTAATGAAATGGAATTATATTAACAAATACAAATAGATTATTTTGTTTAACCAATTCCTTCTAGACTCTCTTCACAAAGATAACCAATCCAAATGTTAAAGTCCTTGATAAATCCTCACTTTTTCATGCACTAAGAACATAATTTGTTGACAAATGCAACAAATCCTTAAGTCTACTAAAATATTTCTTAGACCCATACATAAAATGTTCCAAAGTTGATATGGACTGAGGTGGTAGAAAATAAAAAGCTTGAAAAGGCCAATTGTATTTAAATAATTTATTGTTTTGGATATAGAAATCTACTAGCTTTCATTGAGAATAAAATTCTATGGGAATATCCCTTCCTGAGTCAGAGATTGAGAAATTTCTTTACCTAAACAATATTATTCTCTCTGCTATTACACCTTATTTAAGTACACTTATCCTTTACTCACAGGGAAATAAATAGTGTTTGTGGTGTATAATTTTGATGGTTGTCATGACCTCTTGCTTGGGAAGGCTGTAACTGCCCCATTCATTCAGAAAACCAGATGTATGTTTGTTGACAATGTCAAATAAAACCTCTAGCCAGGGTCTGCTAGTCTAGAGAGAAGCAATGCATGAACTTTTCTTTTTGATTTGGGCTAAATGTGATTAGGACAGACCCTGCCAGGGTTGTATCAAAGCCCAAGAGAGAGATATGTTGAGGAAGAAAATAGAGAAATTATAGTGAAAATGTGCATTAGCATGTCTCATTTTATTTATAGAAGAAAGTACAATGCACAACAATCAATCAAAAGCTAAAATCCATCTATGAAATAAATTAATCACTATCAAAACTAACCTTCAAATTAAAGAAGAATTTAAGAAGCTATATTTTCATATAACTTCTTCAAATGTATTTAAATTATTGTACAAGGAACATAAAATATTAGAGATGCACTTTCCAAGCAATGTTGTTTTCCTATCAGTTTATGTAAAACATAATTATTGTGGGGATTCTATTTAAGATTCAATTAATCAAGGAAATCAGAAATGTTTTGGAGTTTTGTTCTACCAATGCAATTATTTTCTATACTATCCATTATGGAGAAGCGGTTTATACAAAATTTCTTTGTGAAAAATACACTGTGATTAAATTATTTGTTTAAAAGTTATGTCTTGCTTTTTATTTTCTAAAAGAATCCATATTTAGATGGTGTTGCAGTCAGATAAAAATATTTTTTTCACATAGCTCACAAATTTTAATAGTATTCTTTTCCTAAATTTTTAGGTCAAAGTGCATGATGATGTCATTTCATGCCTGCAAATAATTGAATCTTCTAGTCAATAAATGGTCACAACATCTTGGGATGGAATGATTAAAATATGGAACATTGATGAAGGCAGAGGTAGTTGGGCAACAAATTTTGGCTCATCTAAGAAGACACAAAGTTCCATTAAGTATATGAAGAATGGCCATATGCTATATTATTTGTATTCATATGGGACTCTAGCCATATTAATTTTTTTAAAAAGGTGAATTTATGTTATATAAAAAAATTGATGGTTACAAATGGACCACCAAATTTACTAAGGCATGGGAAAGTTGAAAAAGAAGAAAATTAGATGGTGTAGGGTTAATCATATGAGTATCTAGTTGTTACTTATGCAATGTGAAATAATTCTTTGAGTTTGAAATATGTGCAATGCAATTTAATCAGCAATATGAATATAAACTACATAATATTTAACCATTCTTTTTATGCTATTGTACATTGATATTTAGCCATTGCTCACTTGATTAAATTTTCAAAGAGTTTAATCATGCACATGAGGAGGAAATTAAATTTTGATTGTTAACTTTGTAACTAATCCAATGTCCACCTCTCTAGCAGGAGAGGACTCTCAATGGTGTGCTCCACTCCCTTGCATGTGATTTGCTATAATCTCCACATCCTGGATGTCATAATCAGAAGTGTCTAATGGATGCTCAGGGGGCTATACAATAGGACCTAAGCATATTTGTTGGCACATATTGCAAATATGTGGTACACAAATATGTGGACCCGAGGCAGATGATGCAGCAATATTGGATCCATCGCCAAGATCACCAGACCGTGGTTGAGCTACTAAAGAAGAATGGGAAACCAAAAGACCACTCAAAGAGTGAATGACCTGGATAGTTTGTGTGGCTGCATCCTCCGTAATATCTGGATGTTGTACTAGAGGTGGCAGAGGAAGGGGAGGATGGGGAACATGTGGGCACCTAACTACTCTAGCTGCCCCTGGCCTATCCTGAGACATACCTCTACCAACGCCTTGGAAGGGTTTAATGTCAAAGTAATTGACATGATGCCCTAACCAAAACTCAACATATAATTTTTTAATAAAGTAAAAAGGTACATCAAGATTATTTTTAGGTGGTTTATCAAAAAACATAAACCAACGATCCCAAAAGTTATCTACTATGCCCCTATGCATCCGCCATTTTATAGAAAGTTTTGGTTTGTTAACATTAATTGGCAAACCAATGCTGGGGTTAATAAATAAAGAGGCTATTTGGGATTTTGTTATTTTGAGATCTTTCACATCATCATAAGAAAATACACATGCATAATATTTCTTCATTTCTTCTCGCCACGAATGAAAGGCATTATGTTGGGTGGAGAGGGTTTCTACATTTGTAATTATTCCTATCAATGTGTTTGACATATGGGTTAATTGAGGGATTTTTTTATAAACATTACAAATGGCCCTCAATTGCTCATATTTTTCATTAATTAAGTCTTCAATTGATGGCTGTGGAGGTGGTGGAGCATTTGGCATTTTTGCATTTTGATTCTCAGCTAGTGGATTTTCATTCTCAACTGGTGGAATTTGTGCATTCTCATTTTTGGCAGACATAATGCCTGATTAAAGTTAAAAAATAATTAATCTAAAATTAGACAATATATATGAAAAACTATTTTTAAACCAAAATCCATTAAAAATATTCATTTTTTATCAAAATCCATTCTCAACTCAATTGTTTCATAAAAATTCAATCAAAAACCCTATTTTGAAAAAAAATCCACAAAAAACATTCATTTTTTTATCAAAATCCATTCTAAATTCATTTTCATAAAAATTCAATCAAAAACCCTATTGTGAAAAAAAATCCACAAAAAACATTCATTTTTTTATCAAAATCTATTCTAAACTCAATTTTTTCATAAAAAATCAATCAAAAACCCTATTTTTAAGAAATCCACAAAAAACCATATGAAATTATTCAAATCTAAATCAAAATTGAATCAAATCAAATAAAAATAAAAAAATTACCTTTGCAAATCGAAGTTAGCCCAAATCAGATATTTGTTACGCGAAGAATGGATGCACTATGCACCCGCGGGTTCTTCACTGCCAAATGAATTCAAAACAGTGACAGATGTTTTTTATATATGCTTTTTGCAAATCAGATATCCGATTTGTAAAACTAGGTTGGGTGTTTGGTATGGTGACTCTCGAGCCTAAGATAAGTCAACATGTTCTTTTCGCATTTTTCGGTCGATGAAAGACGTGTTTTTTTCCTCATCGCCACTTTTTGGCCCACCATTATCTTGCACATACCCGATTGATCAATTAAGGGTTTAAGGTATAGGGTCGAGGGATTAGGGTTGAGGGTTTAATGTATAGGATTGATGGTTTAGGATTTAAGGTTTGAATGTTTAAGAGTTGAGGGTTGATAGAATAAGGGTTTAAGATATATGGTTGAGGGTTTAATATATAAGATAGATGGTTTAAGGGATTAGGGATTAAGGGTTGATGGTTTAAGGGTTGAGGGATTAGGTTTTAAGGGTATAGAGTTGAGGGATTAGGGTTGAAGGTATAATGTATAGGGTAGAGGGTTTAAGGGTTTAAGGATTGAGGGTTGATGGATTAAGGGTTTAAGGTATAGGGTTGAGGGATTAGGATTGAGGGTTTAATGTATATGATATAGGTTTAGGGTTTAAGGGTTTAATGGTTGAGGGTTGATTGATTAAGTTTAAGGTATAGAATCAAGGTATTAGAGTTGAGGGTTTAATGTATAGGGTAAAGGGTTTAAGGGATTAAAGATTAAGGGTTGAGGGTTTTTGGGTTGAGGTATTATGCTTTAAGGGTATAGGGTTTAGGATTGAGGGTTGAGGGTTTAGGGTTTAGGGTTTCTAGGTTTAAGTGTTGAGCGTTGAGGATTTAGGGATAGGGATTAGGGTTGAGGGTTGAGGGATTAGGGTTGAGGAATTAGGTTTTAAGGTATAGGGTTGAGAGTTTAGGGTTTAAAGGTTAAGGGTTGATGGTTTAGGAATAGATATTAGGGTTAAAATGGTTGATGGATTAGGGTTGAGGTTTGAGGATTTAATGGTTGAGGGTTTAAGGGTTGAGGGATTAAAGTATGAGGGCTTAATGCATTAAGGTTTGAGGGTTGAGGGTTTAAGGGACAGGGTTTAGATTTAATATATAGGCTTGAGTGTATAGGGAAATGCGGTGAAACTTCATGTTGCACATAAAATGAGACATATGTAGCACTTACAAGATGTCATAATTTCTCTAAGAAAGTTCACATAGATGTAATTCAACCCAGCCCCCTATTGACACATGATTATAATTGAAAAACCTTTACCAAATCAACTTTTTCAAAACACAAGCACGCTTTGGAAAAGTTGAAATTTTTCCACTTATAAAGCAAGCCAAAATATGAGCACATTTTGTCTTGCTCTAAAAATAATAAAAAAGGTAGGACACTCATGATCCAAGCCCACATTCTTTGTTATTCTCATGGTCTTGTGCATGATCCGATAAAAAAAATTCCTTTTCAAGTTGTTGGGGAAAGCACATGCAAATTATACACACTCTACCACCTTTCCACCAACTTTGCACAACCCTTTCCTAGTTTTCCAACTTAGGAAGGATTAAATAACATAGCTTTTACATGAAATTTGATTATAAAAACTAAAAATTTCATATTTGTATTGTTGCAATATAAATTATGATTTCATTGAACATTATAATTTCACATTATACATTGGACCTCTACAATAGATTTTAGTAATTCTATTAAAGTAATATAGAATTGAACATTAAAAAGGAAACAAGTTCATGAAAAAATCAAATTCTTGAGGATTTTGATGCAAGAAGAAAAAAAAAACTACACGTAATTGGGTAGTTTCTCAAATTGAATATCCAATTTTAAGGTATGTCAAGTCTTGATGCATGTCTCTTTATCACTTCCTATCATATATGCTTAATATAATGCTTTAATTTTGTTATCATGTTGATTTTAAGATTAGATTTTGCTAAGTGTTCAAAATTATGAGTGTTCAACCTTTTACCCTAAGATTTAATTCAACCGCTATGTGTTTTTGTTTGTAAAATATCTTACCAAATTTTGAACATAATTGGGCTTTCTAGTAAAATGCTTTAGTAATTTTAATCTTCTATTCCAATATTTCAAAATTTTCATTTATTCTATTAGTTCTTGTGCTATTTAACACTTCCACTCCACCTGTAGCGTCATCACTAGTTTTTTTCATGCACTTCCCTTTCAATGCCTTTGCATATCAACAATTTTTATTTCTTATTTCATGCATTTGTATCTCAATTATTTTTCCCTGTGTTCCAATAATTGCATTCTTTTTATAAAAAAATCATATCAACAAATCCCTAAAGCCAAAAAATTATACCTTGTGAACCAAAACCTTGATAATGGTAACTATAGATAGACCTAGTACAATTTTTAAACCACTCTTGACATCTTTCATCCAAAACATATTCAACCTTATAATAATCATAAACTCATTCAAGCCATCATTTCATCCATCTCACTTAGATTTTTCTATCAACCATAATTATCTAATTTGGATTTAGATTAAACCTTCACCAACCTGCATAGAAATAACCACATTTATTTCAATTTCAAATTATAACCATAAATAACATCCTTAATATGACATCCACATTTTTACCACTCAACTTAAAAACCTCCATTTTCAACCATAGTAAGAAAAATCCAAACCATCATTCAAAAAAATCAAAATTTTCAATCACTCAAATCTAGATCCTTTAATCTTTATCTAGTAGCTTACATATTGCTTAGTCCACCCTTTCATTCCACTTACAAGGTCCCAAACTAGGATACTAATGGACTCAAATACTTTCACAATAGGAATTCCCCTCGAAAATATTAATCCTATGTATCACAAGGAGAAGCCAAAAACCAATCAAAATCTCCTCAAGCACAAAAAATAGAGAATTTTTTTTAGTACAACCATTATACTCACCAAGGTTGGAAGAACTTTCCAAAAGTCCAAAAACTAAAGAATTCATGAAAAAATAATTAAGGAAAACAAATACCATTTTTTTAAAATTAATCTAAAGTGGGGCTAAACTTCCATTAAATTTTGACATTTCAAAACCCAAAAAAGAAGATACCCCATCCACAACAACCATAACTTCCACCAAACCCATAGACAAACTATTGGAATAAAAACTTCTTCAACCATAACACTACCCCAATTATATACAAACATTAAGACTTCCACAAATACTTCAACAATCACATCCCCTACCACAATATAATACATCTAACTCATCCACATAACTTAGAGTCACAATAACCAAAAGAATAATTAACTCTACACACATCCTTACACACCTCAACTACCTTTAAATCAGTAAAAAAAAATCATTCAACTACATCAAACATCCATGCCATCCCTTAATATTTCACACATAACCCCCCTCCCCCCCCCACCTATCCCTTTGGTCATTCTATTGCAATGAAACCTTTCCCTTGTATTTTTTTTCTTGTGGAATTCCTTCATTGAAATCCATACCTCTTATGTTGGTTTGATCTTTGGGGAAGAAGGGATAACCCTATTTAGGAAATACTTGTGGGTTTGATGTGAAATCATCAACTCATCTATTGTAATCTTTAAGAGTTCATTAACGTCTAGTATTGCAATGAATATTGGATCAAATATTGTAGGAAAAATCCTAATGATATTCTCAATAATCATCTTCTCTTCTATAGATTCATCAACAATCCTTACCTAATAGTTTCATATTCCTTACTACCCCTCCTCATGCCCTTTGCTTCCCTCTTCATGCATGAACTTGAGAATCAATAAAAAATTTCGTATTTTAATATTCATTGCTGCCTTTTTTGGACTATTTATATTGTGAGTATCATAATTTCTTGAAAAATTTCAGATTTATGTAAGATTTTTCTTTACTTGATTAGTACTATGGTGAAACTAATCTTTATCTCTTGTTCATGCTACAGGTACAATTCTTTGTTGAGTCGAGGAAATGATCAAATATTCCTCTAACAAGGGAGGAGCAAGCAGCTAAGAATGCAAAGACAAAAGAACAAATGAGGGAACTTCATGGAAAGAAGAAATTGGACATGATAGATGAAGACATGTCAATTGAAGAGGAACAAGAAGATATGAATACAAAGAAAGAAGAACAAATGAAGAAAATTCATGAAAAGAGGAGATTGAACATGATAGGAGAAGATGTGTCAATTGAAGAGGACCATGAACCTCCTCTACCACAAGTTAGAGATACATCCTCTAACAAAATTCAAGCTAGAGGGACACCATCTATAGCATCTCAAGTTGAAAGTACATCATCACTTACATGTGAAGGAGGTACACCATATTTCCCATCTTAACTTCAAGGTATCCCATCTATCCCATCACATTTAAATATTGATGAAATTCCTAATGTTGAAAAAAATTACCTTTGAGAAAACCACCTAGAATTTTACATAGAAAGCCCAAGTATTTGATTGAAATTGATCAAAATATTTTTTAGCCAATGGAAGATAAAATTTTAAAACACACTTGTATAAGATATTCTCATAAGATTTGGCGAGTTGTCCTTTGAAAAATTAAATGAGACTAGAAGATGTCAACTATTTTTTGAAATGATGTGAAGTATAAAGTATAGGTCCATAATGAATATTCTTGGTTTGGGAACATCAAAGGCTTCAAGAGAAAAAATTATTGTGAAGAATCTAATGAGTGCATACGAGAGTGTGGGTAACACCTCACACAAAAAATATATTAATGTCACATGTTGTGTCATTACATCAACAAAAGTAAGTAATCAAATGAAGAAAGCTCATCTCATTAGAAAGAAAAACTGTCAAGCATTAAGAATAAATAGAAAAAATTATCAAGGGTCGTTGGAAGGTGCTAAAGAATTGAGAACATGGATGACAATGAATTATGGGCATTCTTAGGGAGACTACCATGAAAAGATAAACCAATTATTGAAGCATTGAGATCACTAATTGATGAATTTTTGAAAAATTGCACAAGGGTATCTTAAAATCAAATGGACGTGGTAAAAAGGATAAATGGGAGTCAAATCTGTGAGCCACATCCAAAGCATTATTTCGATATGAATCAAACACAATTTTTTGGTAAATTTCCAGAGATGTATCCTCAAGTTAAATTTTTTCAAAGATATTTTGAAATGATAAAACCTTTCTATGTCAAAATAAATCACACACACACTTGTTTTTGTTGTAGATTACATATCACATATTGAAATTTCTAACCATTATAATTTTTATTGGTATTTATATTTATATTTGCATACTAACAATGTTTTGTAGGACTTTGGCATACATGCCCCACCTACATCTTCAAGGGACTTCATATCAATAATTTTATATGAAAGAGAGGAAGGTCAAATATTATATAGGAAATTATGCTTGGATGGAACATGACAACATTGTGGTGGCTGGCAACATATGTCAATATGTAAACATATGGAAATCACACATGTAGTTGAAAATTGACTAGTAGAGTTCAACAACTATAAAATAGTGGCCTACAATACAAAGATGGTAAATAAGAAAAAAGGTATGATTTGGTTATTCAGAAGATTCTAGTGTATCAGTTTATGTCTACATTTTGTGAAAGAATAGCGTATGAGTATGCAAGGGATACCCATAGAGCCTGATGATTGAACTTGCAATTCAAGTTATGCAATAACAAGCTTCCACTTGGTAGCATTGTTTCAGTCATCGAATTTATAGAGAAATACAATCTACAACCACATCATGAGGTGCAATCATAATATTACAACTCCACATAGGTTTCTATATTTGTGCATATAGCATTCATTCATACCAATGATAATATAGAGGATGATAGAAAGATTATAAAGGAGTATCATTTTTATATCAATGATAATCACCCACATTCTACAGAGTTCATGCAAGGTTTCTTTCAAGTGTTCTACCATGATTTAGCTAGAAGGGGTATATCATTCAGTCAACATATCAAATGGTTGGATAATTGTGCATCACAATTCAAGAACTCATGGATGTTTTATTGGTTGAGCGAGATGCATAATATTACAGGTGTTCTACATATGTAGAAATTTTGTGAGGTCGGGCATGGAAAAGGGGGGCATGATGGTGCAAGAGAATGTATCAAAAGAACCATAGCACAAGAAGAGTTAAAGTATAAATATAATGGAAAGTTGATAGATGCAAAATCAATTGCTGAGTGGTGTAATGCTTCAATGGGTCCAAGTAATGAAGGTAATTTTTTAGTTCATATATTCTTTTGGTTGATAGATGATATTAACATTGCACAATATGAGGATTTATGTACACTGATAGGATCAGGTGAGTTACACTCTTTCAGAAGCTCAAATGCAAGTTCATGGAATATCCATATGTAAGATGGCATGATTTTTTTCTTCATGTACAATTAAGCCTGGAATGAGTGTGAGTCAAAGGAGTGGGTTAACTAATGGTGGTTAAGTTTTCTTATCCCACTTGACACATATCAGTTTCCAATGGAACTTAAACTGACACAGATGGAGTCATTGGTTGATTTTGATCACATATCATCTATCCAATTCAACTAGGTAATATATCTACTTGCATATTTTTTAAAATTGCTAATGTTATCTTACTCGATACTATTTTTGTAATGTTGATTAAAGTCATCTAATTTGTTGCACATATCAATATAGGGCATTTTTATGTAATTATTACATATGAAGAAAGTGAAAAGGGAATGGATTATTACTTGTGTCATTATGTTGAGGCCAAAAATAAACTATAGGCCCCAGTTACAAATGGAGAAAACATAAAATACCCTACAAGCTTGGTGATTGTTATTGAAACATGGCTTAGAACATACCCACATAAGAGTGTTAGTGTAGGATCATGGGGGTCCAAAAACTAGTGATATGACCCAAAAGTGGCGGACAATATTTTCAATCCAAATTTGATGAAATGAAAAGGGTTTAATGATAAACTTGTCAACTTTCCACCAATATAAGATATGATTATTCAAAATAAATAGATAATTATTATTGATTTTCTACATTCATTCTAAATAAAGTCTTGATTGATAGGCTTATTGAAAAAATATATAATTCTCAAATGATTTCATATTTTTTGAGCCCAAAAGATGCAACACATTTTATGGTTCACATACTATAGGATAAAAAAATAAAGATTGATTTTCATAAAATTTTTACCAAGTTATGGTGGTGAGAAAAACAAGTTTTAATATTTTTTAAAAAAATTAATAAAAAATTCATAACTAATTATTCTATTTGCAAAAAAAATTGTTGATATTTTTTTCATGTTTTGAAAAAAATAGTCACTCGGCAGGCTTTAGAGGATTTTATTAAGTTAATAAGCTTATGAGTTTATAAGGTGGTCATTGTGGCCTTTTTGGAAAAAAAAGATACCATTTAATAAGCTCTTAAATTGCATTAGTAGTATTAAAAAGAATAATATATATTGACTTGGTCAGCCCACGTGTCTATAAATATGGAGGTTATCTTTATTAGGTATTTGAGTTAAAAGAGAACAAGTCGATCCCTTTTAGGTTTTCAACATTATTCAGGTTCTTCACAACAGTTTTCTTCAACACCATGAACACCTTGTTGTAGTAGATAGGACATGGAACCGTATTTATTTGAGGTAGAGGGAGTTGAAATGGTCTTCTAGTCCCTTGATAGTGTCACTTTTCAATCATGCAAAATCTTTCAATTATGCATACGTGATGTTCGATCCTTGAAGATAGCAGGTATGTTGATACGGTTGAAAGACTTGTTACATGTAAAATCCTATCAATAGTTGGTGTCAGTGTAGATTTCTTAGTGAGATGCTTTACATTACTATTAGTCTCAAATGTGAAGGAGAAAATTTCATAAGTCATAGAAAATATATGAACTATTGAAAGTATCATTCTTTCTATTTGATCATACCATAATTTCTAGAATCATCCTTCATGAAATGGATCTTATTATCAGATACCAATCTTAAAGTTAGTTTGCATCGTGAGGGTGTGGGTAAATGAGTAAGAAATAAAGGGGCTGCTATAACTAAAAGCTTGGAAGTGTAGATGGTCAGATTCAAAACCAAGAGAGGGTAGATGAAAGTATGAATGTTTCTTGAACATTTTCAAGAGATAGTGTCTCTAAGCTTGATAAACTACAAACTGAATCTGATAAGATTAACAAGGATAAAAAGGGCTAAAAGGATAAGGAAAATATGAAGTGTCTAATGGTTGTATGTATAGGGAAAATAGATTTAATGGTGTAGACTATGCATTTTTCTATTTGGTTCAATTCTTTGTTGATAACAGGGTCAATGTAGCAGCAAAAAAATGAGAAACTTGCATCCAGATTGATACGATGGTCATTAGAACAATTTATTTTGGTGGCTATATGTAGTTTTTTCAGAGATCTTGAGGCCTAACACCCACCTACATTAGTAGCCTATGCTTAGAAAAAACATTTCTATAAGGGCATGTGCAGGATCATCATGGAAAAAACAAGCCCTTAAGTGGCAAAAAATTTAGAAAAATAAGAGTTAGGAAACTTGATGTAAAAATTTGAATAACTTATCTATGTTATTTCAAAAATATGTAAAAATTGAATTTGTAGAAAATTGAATTTAGTTTCTAAACTACTAGGTTTGTTTAAAAAATAAAGAAATCTATTTCAGAAAATTTGAAATTTCAATGCAATAGCACTAAAATTTCAAGGAAAAAATAAGTAGGTGTCTGTCTGACCACCCTAACCACATACAATAAAATTATAATATTTTTATAATATTTTAGATATAAGTAGAGGACTCATGTCATGATGTGATAAATTTTTTTTTGTAATTTTTTCTATGTAATTAATTAATTATGATTTTTTTTTTACAACTTTTAAAAAATATAAAAAACTTGTATGTCTGACCACCTTAACTTGTTAGTGATATCAAGTTTCCACCTTAACTTGTTTCTCTCAGCTCTTATCCTAATGATGGATCACAGAGTGTGATCTGAAACATTGATGCAAAAAATTCACACCTTAACTTGGTCAAAACTTCATGAAATTCATTTTTTTTTTTTTTAATCCTATAGTATGTGAAGCATAGAATGTGACACATATTTTGGATTCAAAAAATGTGATACCATTTAAAATCTATAAAAAAATTTCAATTAGTCTATCAATCGAGACTTTAGTCACAATTTGAATAGAAAATGAATAATAATTACTTATTAAATTCAAATTAAAGCATAATTTGTATTGATGGAAAGCTGAGAATATCTTTTAAAAACCCTTTTCATTTCATCAATTTTGGGTAAAAAAAATTCGTCAGCCACATACCCATCATATTGCCACTTTTTGGCCCATCATGATCCTGCACATACCCATAAAGAGGAACCTTTTGCTGGAGCAACTTTTCCACTAGAGGTGAAAAGTACAGGCTAGAAAAAAACCCCTAACACACATGTTTATGATGTTTCTTTTTAGGGAGTTGGCTATTCTATGTAATAAGAACAATAGTGACAAAGTGAGTAACACTTTAAAACCATGTGCAGAAAAGAATGACAACCATGAAGAAGGTAGTGTGAAAACAATTCATGATGAGTAAATATCGAGGACAGTTTGAGGCAGTTAAGAAAGGGGGCCTATTATCTCCAAATAATGCATGATAAATAAAAATGGAGTAGACCTTAGATGAAGCATCAAGTCAAAAGGACATCAAAAGAGAAATATTCATTAAAATGTAGACAACTAATCAAGGGTTTATATGCATTTGGTAAATGATAGGTTGTTGTCATGGAGGAATACCTTGAAGATTGATTTTATGTTTCCAAGTACTATTTCCTACATTTTCCTCATACTAAATGGATTAATATGGGGAAACATATTGTACTCATGTATGCTATATTGAAGATAGTGTGAAGGTTCAGTGACAATGTCAGTGCAAAATTGATTAAGATAGAAGAGATTCATTGGATAGCATGAAGATTTGATGCATAGTTGTGAGAATAACTCTAATAACAGTCATCAAACAAGTCTTCATTGGTTTGTTGAATATGAAAAATGTAGTCACAAAATGGGTAATGATGATAGAAGAGCTTACACATTCATGTCAAAGAAAAGAGCATATACAATAAGTAGATGAAGTTGGATCTATGAAATGGAAAAGAACATATTTAGACTATGATAAGAAAGCATGTGTTTGGTAAAGAAAGGAAAGAGTGTTAGCAATGAAGAACATCGATTCAAAGCATCCTATATTTCAGTAGTAAAGGTAATGGTGCAGTCCATGAAAGATGCTAGAGGATAGTCCATGTTTTACTCTGCCTTCATTCATGGTGAAATGAAGAGTAAATCAATCCTTGAAGCTTAGACGTTAGTAAAGAAATATATGAATATCTTTGCACATGGGAACAATAAGCATATTTCAAGGCTTTTGGCAAAGGAAGTTTGGGTTGTGAAGTCTAGAAATGGTGATGATTCAATAGTTATTTTAGCAAATGACAGTGAGTATAGAAAATGAAGGAAAATGAAGGCAAGTCTCATGATATTCATCAATAGATAGGCCACTATCATAAGTGAATGGATCATAGCCATGAGGAAGGAACACATTTTTACATTCTTTTGGTTTTTCAAGCAATTATCTAAGTAATCCAATTCCTCCCACTTGCAAGGGAATATTCCCACCCCTTTTGCACAATTAAAAATTGTTTTAATTAGAAAAATATCCTTTTTCCTCACCCATGAATATTCCAAAGAATATTCTTTCTCCTCTAATCATTTAAGAAAAGGAGTATTCTCACAAAGCTTCATGTGCAAAATAGCTTGAAAACTCTTGTACAAGTTAAATTTTTACCTCTTGTATAGGTCAAAAGTAGGTCAAAAGTGTGCTTGTTTGGAAGGAATGAGAACTCTTGATTAAATCTCATCTTTCATTCTCATTCGTTGATGAAAACCCATGATCCATGCCTCTTCTTTCCTCCATCCTTGACCGTTGATTAGCTTTTTCTATCTCAACCTTTCATTTATCATTTGCTTTCCTATAAATAGTTCACTATTTGGAGACAAATGGATCCATCATCCATCTTTCAATTACAAAATTATGCTATTTGAATCACTCACACTCACACTCATTTTTTCTCACATTTAGCATATTTTAGTTCATTTTTAGTTGCATATTAGTTTTAAGCTTTCATTAATGGCTTCCATCCATCCATATTAGCTTGTTTATAAATTAGGGTTTGAATATTTTAGCTTGGAATCCACTTATATTAGCTTATCCTTTTCATATTTAGATCATTTTTACATACAATCATGTTAATTTAGCTTGCATAATGTTCAATTTAGCATAAATCATGTTTTCATCCATATATCACAACAGTTTCATTGATCCTCTTCAATAGAATCGATTGGAATAGGCTCACTGATCATAGGATTGGAAAAGGGTCATTCCACATCAACACGACACCAATTCCAAAACAGGAGAAGTTTTAAATGGTTTCATAGTTCATAATATTTAGTTTCAATAAATGTTTAGCTTAACTTTCATTTGAATGATCTTGTTTAAGATTGAGTATTAGTGGCTATGTTATGCTTTGATTCTTCATGAATCAAGCATAATCAACACATACTAGTATCCTCGATCGACATTTTGGTGCTAGGAGGGAAAACTGATGAAATTTAGTCAATTTCTATCTCAAATTCTGTTCATTTTGACGTTTACAGGATAGAGTGATGCTCAACTCAATTTCAGCAACACACTTTGTTGGGTGTTGCCTTGTAGCAATTCTATTGTAATTTGAAATAATGATTCCTATTGAATATCCTAATGCTAATTAAAAAATGATGACAATAATGCTTTTTTAAAGGTATCAAAATCTGAAAACGATGACACTCAACCAAACAGCGATGCTATTGTGCTTAATGTTTTCTCTGCAAAGCGACACCGAAATGACTTATAGTGATGCTATCGTGAATAGCGACACCCATCTCTAGTAAGAAAAATATTGCTCAATTTTCAATAGGTGCTTTATTTTTTTACTTTATCTGAATGCTAACATGTCACTAACTTCTCATTTTTTCATTTTAGACTAACTAGTTTTACAAATTTGGAGAAAAACTAGGAAAAAATTTACCCCTACTTGTTGGGGTCATAAATTTCTACTTGTTACTTGGAATTTGAATCCATTGCATAGTTGGAAAATTTTCCAAGAGAACTAATTCAATCCCTGAAAATAAAGTGCCTACGACAATCAATTTTTAGAGATCAACACAAGTTTCAACCCCAAATTCTACTTTGAAGGCCTTTGAAAAACATAATTTACTACAACATAGAAAAACTGAGAAAATTTGAAAATTTTAATTTTCAATTTTTCTTAGTTTTAGTTATTGTAACAATGTTTTGACACTTGTGGGGCAATTATAACCCATCATATGCTGCTTTGTTTTATGTTTTAAGACCACTAAATTTCCATTGGGTTTTAAAACTTACAATCTTAGGACCAACTGGCTTTCAATTAGGCTTAAAATTCATTTTCAATGTTGGTTAAAGTTGAATCCTCATTTCATCATTTTACTTTGGGTTTAAAATTGAACAAGGCAACTTAACATTTTGTTTGGTGCATAAAATGAATTCATGTTTTCTTTGAGGGTTAAAATTAACAAGTGTTTGTTGTGTTTTGATTTACATCTTTGTTATTGAATGTGCATGCAATTCTCTCACATTACTTATCGATCTTGAAAAACAAAAACATTCCTTAGCACTTTGTATAATCACCTACATCTTTCAATTTGGATTAAAAAATGAACCCCTTGCTAGTGTATGGAAAAGGTGTGGTGTTTGTTCTCTCCTTGTTTCATCTGAATTTGGATGATTGAACTAAAAATGTACTTCCTTGATATTGTTTATCTTTAGAGGGCCTGCCTCCCCACTTTGAAAGGGGGGAACAACCCAAGAGGTAACGAGCTAAATCCAAGCTCTTTCAAGTTTCTATATAAAAATTTGTTGTGACAAAATTCATTAACAATAGGTGCGGATGTGTCATACCAGAAACTGACACTCATAGTACACGTGTGGTACATCAAAATCTCTTCTTAGGAAGGGACATGGAGGCCACTTGGTTCTCCATAATCTTGAGCTAATCTTCCACATGTATGGCCACCTTGAATGGAAGCCATTATTATGAACCATTGTTTAGAAACCAAAATCCTTAATACTTGTTAGGGCAAGAATGGTTGTTCTGAAGCTACCCCACATTTATTCTATTCATTGTTGAAACATAAAATCCATTAGGACCTCAGGTCTTCAATATTTTCAGATTTGGTGGTCTTGAGAAGTGTGTGTCATGTAGGGGAGCTAATGTTTCCAAATCTCTAACTATTCACATTGTCTTAGTGTTTGGAGAAATTTGAGTTGGGACTCAACAAGTATGGCCATTTTAGCCTAGGTGGTAAATGATTGTGATTCAGTTTAATACTTTACTTGGTTCCAAAATGTTACAAACAAACATTCATGATCTTCCTCGAAATTTGAAACCCTTTGGTCTAAATATGGATACCTTTTGACAAAACGTTGATATTACTACTTGTCCTAATAATTTATTATTAGAGACTTCTAAATAATTTGGTTTACATCTCAATCCATATTCTCCAAAGTTAAGCTAAGCAATTATGGCTTGAATTTTATCCTTTTCACAAAATGGAAATTGCAAAACTTATGATGTTTTTTACATAGAAATTTAGTTTGGAAAACTTAATCAAGACAAGTGTTTGTGGTAAAATAAACTCTAAAGCAAGATAATTGACAAATTTAACTCCACATGACCATTTGGAGACCGATCGCTCCCATTGAACAACCAAACCTTACACCTGATATCATACAAGGAAAAAATTAAAAACATTGAGTCCAAAACTATTGAGTTCTATTGTTGAAATAATTGAGTTCCATTATCCAAAATCATTGAGTTTCACTTTTTGCAGATTTGGTTCCATCAACCTAGCAAGAAGACAAGTGTAGGTCTTGACCCATAAAGTTGACCCCTAAATTTTCAATTTTTTGGGAGGAACAATTATCCATTAGTGGAGAATGAGTCCCACTGCTAGGATGGAAAATTTTATTTCATTGAACAATTCAGTTCCTGATAGTCAGAAACCAGTTTCAGGAAAGTTTGCTAGAAACAGGATTGATTTGCCATCAGTGGTGAATGAGTCCCACTGGTCATCACCAATGATTTTTGTCAGATTCCAGAACCTTCCAACATCATAATTTCATCTCCAGGTGCACTTTTTTCAGTCTCATTCAATTATGTTTTCATTTTTTTTATGTTTCTAGTTCATTTTTGCATATCACACTGTGTTTTCAAACAATTTATTTTTCTTGGGTTTTGCATAAATAATCAATCAATTTCATCAGTTTGTTGCATCCAAATAATTGCATTGAGGTGTAATTCTGTCATAAGTACATTGTTTTGAGTGAACCACTTGTTTCTTTGGGCCTATCTCTCTCCTTTTAGGTGAAAAACCCTAAGATAGCAAGAGAAGTTCATAGCACCCAAAAAATTGATGGTTCACTTTCCAATTTTGTATTATCTCATGTTTGGAAAGACCTATATCTATCTGTGTGTTTTAGAAAGTTTTGTATACATAATTTTAGTCCAACAAAATGTCTCAAATAATTCTTTATCTTCAATGGGAAAAGTCTTGAACACTGGGTACACAAGAACAATTGCAGGCTAGTGTTTTAGTTTCCATTTTCTCTTTTTGTGCTGCTCTAAATGTGTATATAAGTGGACTGAGTCAATTAGGGATGCACCACCTAGCTCTAGAGGCCTTTGCATATAGCAGTGAATATAATTTGTTGGCAGGTCTTCATCAACATCATCTTTATTTATACAAAACCATGCCTTTTTTCCAACATTCAAATGAACATATTGTCGGCTTGAAGTGAGAAGTAACATATGACATGTCTCCTGTACAGAGATGTCATGCTCCACAAGAATATTCATCATGAATTTTTTATATGCAAGCAATTCTCTATCCTCAACTATATTTGTATTTGCAAGTCTTTTCAACATATCAAGATAATTTTCTAATTTCTTCTCAAATTTAGGTTCATATTTAGAAATATAATTTAAAAAAATTTTCCTAGAAACAACTAGCTAGCAGTCAACAGTGGTATGCCAGATTGCAAGCATGGGTGGGCTATGAATATTTAGGTGATCATCATTTCTTGTTGGCTTGTAGGATTTGTTAGACTCAACATCAGATGTCAATGTAGAGGTGAGTTGTTGCTGCCAAGGTTCTTTATACCAACATTGTAATTGCTCTCCTTGTTTCCTTAAACAAGTATATTCAGAGCAATTTTGTGCCTTTGAATTGTATTTAGCAACTCTTCATAATCTATGATTGGATCACTGGAAAAAATCTGGCTTGTGGAAAGCAAGAATGGGTTTTCCTCAAAAAAATGATACATTTTGAGCAATCTATGTGCAGGGAAATGTGGATTCCAAGCTAAAACATACCTATCAAAAATGTTTCTTTCCATGGTAACATCATGGTGATTGGACCAATCAAGAGTGTCCATGTTGGGGGCTTCTGGAAGCCATAAAAAACCATGCACGTGTGCAGATCCATGATGCTACCATTCATATCTATACCAATAATCTTTTGCATGCAAAATATTTTCAATCACCTGTTCATAAAAAATTGAGAATCTATGATGTAAATATAAAGATGTTATATGTGGATTTTGAACAACACTATCTATTAGCATCTTTGTTGAAGGCTCCATTGCCAAAAGAGCCACATAAGAGAAATTTTTTTGCAGATCATCTTATTTTTTGTCTGCACAACTCAAAGTGAAAAAAGGGTAGGTATTCCAAGTAGTTCAATCATTGCAAATAGTCAAGGGCCCCACAAGAATTCAAAAAAGAATGGGTCCCATGTAATGATGCACCAAAATGCATCAATTTCCCAACTATCTATCCATCATGAGCAGCTTGAAGCCATTCCCTCAATGCAGACAACGACTTGGGGATTTTGTCTTCCAAATCCACTAAAAAAGACAAAAACAATTTGTTGACTATGATGTCTCATTATCAAGTTGTAGAGGAAATACCTAATCCTGACATGTTTTCCAAATCTGTGGTCAAAATATTTCATTAATTGGAGGGCATATTCATGTAAGTGAATTTGAACATTCCTCAGTTGAAGGGGAAGTGTTGCTCTAGTGGGGAACAATGTTGGAAAGGCCATTGTAAATAAACCTTCAGTGTTGTATTCATTAACAGGAGAAGAGTTAATTTCAGGCCAACACAAGATATTCTGCTCTCTTTATTTCAATTTTTAGTACTTCTTTGATTGCTTGGAGCTCTCATCTAGCATTTGGAAAGGAAGGGATAAATGATGAAAATTTTGAAAAGTCATTTTCATCTTGAGCAGCATTTGTTGAGTTGGTTGATGGCATTAGCTCTTCAACATAAACTTGCTCTATTGTATGCAAGAAATTGGATATCAACAACAACATCATGTAACATATTAAGAGCCTCAACATCATTGTAGTATTTGTCATATTGAATTTTTTATTTCAATGCATCCATGACATGATGTTTATTTATATAGGAATCATAATTGCCACCTTCAATGGTAGTTCTTTGTACAATCACAACCTCAAGGTCTTGCAATCGGTGCAACAAAAGTTTTTCTATGCTTGAGATATCTTGAGGAAAGATTATCGTGTGACCATTGTATTTAAATTGACCTCCTCTAGTGTGGGACACTTGTAAAACTAGAGCCACCTTAGCAATAAGCATTTCTTCAACCTGTGTTAGCTTTTTTAGAAACAATGGTTGTGGGCCTGGGTCCACGTCTTTTGCGGAGTTGAAGTAGTGGGTGCCATTTTTAGAATAACATCTTACACATGTCATTGTTGACCCCTACATATGAGTGCACATCCCTATGCAGCTTTCTCTACATATCTAACAAAAAAAAGGTTCAAAAGTGCATCTATGGGGTGTCAAAATAGTTTTACCATAGAAAGGTAGCAATCATTGAATATTTCTTTGAGGTGTTGTTGTGTTGGTGCAGCAGGGGGATTGTTTTGAGATTGTATATAAGGGCTTTCATCTACCATTTCCAATGGGAACTACAACGGAAGATTGTCAACAAGCAGACTTGCAAGTGTACTTCTTGAAATTAGCCTTTGTTGCAAGTATTTTGTACGGTGCTTCACACAAATATTCTCTCTATGTTGGCTATAATACAAATGGTTTTGTTGTTGTTTTTAGCCTTTTTAAATTGAACAATTGATTGGGTTGTGGAATTTGAAGGTACTCGCATAGCCTAGGACTATACATACAACCTCAACCATATTAGCATATATGAATATACATTTATAATCTTAGATATATTTAAATTAGTAATTACACATAAACATATAATAAAATATATGTGTATCCATGTGTATATAAATGTATATCTATGGATGATCACAAAAGAAATAGCATAGTTCGAACATTGGAATATATAAAAATACATACACAAGGATTTTATAGATTTTTGTGTTAACCATTTCCACTATTTCACTATTGTTATATCTCATGTTTACAACAATACAATATTGGATGCATGCAACCAGTTGAAAGTGATGTTTGTGTGGTGCAGGTGCACCCTAGCATAAACATGCCTCAATAAGGCAATATTATATTTTGATTTAGTATAGTTGATCTTATGTTGTAATAAGGCCTAAATGGATATTTTAAGCTTGTAAAAGGTCCTAGTTAGTCATTTTGAGGTCATTGGATGCAAAATGTAAAATTAAAAAAATTGTTGTCAAAGCAATATTGCAAAAATGCAAAAAATGACAAATAGGGAAATATCAAAGGTCAGGTAGTTGAAGGGGTAGTTTTAGGAGAATTTTTTTTTTATTTAAGCCTTTTGAAGCATCACAAACTTTGAGGTAGGTAGAGAGATGATGTAAGAGAGATTAAATCGATACAATACTATGTTTTTATGATAGTTTACCAACAATTTTTGTTTTTTCAGGCCATTGTATGACCACATTCTATGTAATAATCCTCTACTCCTCAATTGTTAATGATAGCCCTATGAATCTATTTTATTTTTCATTTTTTTTAATCAAAATCCATTAAATATTGTAAAAGTTATAAACATTTTCCTTTAGGCAGGTAAAACCCTAAACTAGGGTAAGCAACGAGTTGTTAAAATTGTGTTTATCCATATTTTACTAATGAAAATTGCTAAAAATTGGTGTATAAGGAGTTTGGTATGTTTTCTAACATTTACCAAAGTTACAGAGTTTGAGGGTAAGGTTTTGGGCAGATTCCACGAAGCCCTAAGTTTGTAAATGATGAATATGACTGGTAAATATGTGTACAGTGAGACTTTATGAGTTTAGATTATGGAATGAGAGTTCTCATTGAGTGTTATTGATTTGAAAAGATGTTTGTATGTGCTTGAGACTATTTCATGATAGGGTGTGGTGAATTGATAAGTTGACTATTGTTTATTGATTGCTCTGTTATGGCAGAGTATTGGGCATAGTCAAGATTTTGTGTTTTGGTGATATAAAGAGATGTTCTTATTGGATAACAATGATTTTATAGCTTTTTTTGGTCTATTTGAAACCCCTTCTTGACAGGTTTTGGTGAGTATAATTGATGGAGCTTATTCTTGATACTATCTTGTTAGGAAAGTCTAGTAAGTCTTATTTTGGAGTAAACAATGAGGGTTTAAAATACATGTTTGTTGAAAAATCATGAATAAAGATTGGGGAATGGTCCAATAT